>JADRCD010202994.1:0-17851 GCA_019843815.1 Montemys delectorum | reverse complement strand
GTGTGTGTGTGTGTGTGTGTGTATGTGTGTGTGTGTGTGTGTGTGTGTGTGCACTCATCAGAGCTCAAAACATTTTCCCTCTTCTACGATTTATTGAGGGAAAAATGTTAAATGTGTGGGGGGGAGGGGTATTGATGTCCACACTCAATCTACTTTGAAAGCTTCCTGGACACACTTTCTAATCATAAATCTTTGTAAAAGTATGCATGATATCACACTTGGCCAGGCCATTTCACTTGACGGTTCTAGAAATCAGAAACCCAGAAAAAAAAGTTGGAGAAATGGGAGAGAGAAAATACAGACCTACTTCTAAGTATTAGCTTATTCCCCAACCCATAAAGACATTCCTGGGTCATAGACTAAGGACAGTCTGTTTGGGGTGATGAGGGCATATAATTGTATATAATTGTATATGGCTGTGACTCTCCCTGTCCCTATTGCGACATAACACTAGCACCAATCATCTGGCCAGGAGGGAAGGGACAAAGAGCTTCTAACTGCCTTCCTGTTTACATTTCTTCTTCTCCTTCTGTCTTTGTGGGGCAGATCCAACCCATGGCCTCACACATGGTGGGTCTGCTCTCCTCCACCACAGAGCTCTAGCCCCCAGCCTTGCTTACTTTGTACCAAGACTCAAGCGATTGACGATTAGTAAGTCAGTGGTTTTAAAATAAAAATCTGTGTCTTGCATTTCCCGGTTGGACATGGGGGAAGCATAGAAACCCTTTCCAGAGTCAGCCCTTCTGTTGATACAAGCTTCATGGGTAGATATGGGAACAGCCTTGAACTTCTCCAGCTTGGACAGGTTTTCACTGTGTCAGACATTGGCTATTGATTTGGTCCTTGGCCAGGTTCAAGTACGCACAAGGCACACGTGTTTGGGTCTTGGGGCAGTGATTCTGATTACTCAGCCCCTCCTGACTGCTGATTCAGTGTCTCTTCCCTGACCTTCTCTTTGGGAAGAGGGTGGGTCCCAGGGGAGATGGGCCTCTGGGTGGCAGAAACTCAGCAGCTGGTGGGATCAAAGTTATCACTTAACTCCTCCACCCCCGACTCTGAATCACCAGGGCCTCTGGACTCAGATCTGCTTCTTCTCTATGTTCTACTCTTTCTGGTCCATCAAGAAAAAGTTTCTTGTTTGGGGGAGGGGAGAATAGCAATGAAGATAGGGACCCACCCCCCATCCCTGCACTGGGAAGCCAGGGGTTGAGTTCTATTCAGCCTGTGGTAGAGTTAACAGAACCAGTGAGGTCACCTCTGGCACTGCTGTACACAGATGGTCCTCGTTACGCACTTGTGGTTTTGCAAGTTGGCAATTCCAGACACACACCATTTTGTAACTCCTGAATGGATGCAGGGATGGGAGCCTTGCGGGAGCTCAAGACAGGCTGACGTTGACCCTATCTCTCTCCATTCTCCAGTTACGCCCTGCCCTGTGGCCATCAGAGTAGGAGGCTAAGATACCAGCAGCCCCTCTTCCTTCTCCCATCCCTTCGGTAGGGATTGGCTGTAGCAGCAGGGAAGATGTCCAGAAAGGACTGAAACTTTCTCAGAGAAGCCAATTTTCACTTGTAGAGACCGTTTTTTAGATTTATTTTTATCATTTTAAATTAGTGTGGGTATGTAGGTCTTTGTGTGAGTGTGTACACATGAGTGCAGGTGTCCTCAGAGGCTAGAGGCATCAAATTCCTGTAGCTGGGGTTACAGATGGTTGTGAACTGCTTGACGTGGGTGCTGGGAACCAAACTTGGCGGGGGGTCCTCTGGAAGAGCAGCCATCACTTGTAACTGCAGAGCCATCTCTCCAGCCCCTATTAATATTTTAACATGGCAACATCTTGTGTTGTATGAACCAGCAAGTGGGTGACTAGCCAGCTCTGCCCAGCCAGATATCTCTCTTGATGGCATCTTCTCCCTCTCTTCCCCTCCGCAGCCTTGTTTACCATGGGTGGCAATGCAGATGGACAGCCCTGCAAGTTCCCGTTCCGCTTCCAGGGCACCTCCTACAACAGCTGTACCACTGAAGGCCGCACCGACGGCTACCGCTGGTGTGGCACGACCGAGGACTATGACCGGGATAAGAAGTACGGATTCTGCCCTGAGACCGGTGGGTATCCCTGCCTCTCTCTGCTCCTCAGAGGCAAGCATTTTACCATTTAATACCTACAGCATCTTCGACAAGACTAGCTGCCTGTACCAC
This sequence comes from Montemys delectorum, assembly GCA_019843815.1. Lineage (NCBI taxonomy): Eukaryota > Metazoa > Chordata > Mammalia > Rodentia > Muridae > Montemys > Montemys delectorum. The sequence goes on along the minus strand of JADRCD010202994.1, from coordinate 15,652 downwards.
ATGGGCATGGGAGTCAGCTGTGCACATGTGCTATTGATTTCTGGCCAGCCAGCTTGCACCCTGCTAGCCAGTCTGCACCAAGTCTTTCAGCTCTGACACAGTGTCTTCTCCCTCCCTCTGACCTTGAATCTTTTCTCTCACCTTCTTTTGACTGTATCTCTTTTCGTCTCCTGCTCATCCTTTCTCACTTCTCTTTTCTCCAACATGTGTTTACTGAGCCTTCTTCTTGAAGCCAAATCAGAGATGGGTGTTTGTAAGACTGTGCTGAAAGGCTCATTTTCTAGGGCAGTGTTGAGACCATCAGCTTGCTCAGCTCTCTGGGTGTCTGGCCTCTCTGCTCCTACCTACAAGGGTCCAGTTCTAGACTCTGAACCATGGCTAGCTGGGTTTAAACCTTGGGTCTGGTACTTACTTTCAAGCATTATCTGCTCAGTAAGTTTCTTAGTCTCTTCGAGCCTCTTCGAGATAAGTCCCATCTCTGACATGGAGATGTCACCATAGGGGCTCTACTGTGCCAGGGCTATTGATGGAGGTGACTAGGATGGACTGGTACCCAGTGGTGCATGCTAATGCCACTGTCTTGTCATTGGTTCCTGGCTGTGTCCTCAAATCCTCTGCTACCCCTTGACCTCTATCGTTTACCCTACAGCTATGTCCACTGTGGGTGGAAATTCAGAAGGTGCCCCATGTGTCTTCCCCTTTACTTTCCTGGGCAACAAGTATGAGAGCTGTACCAGTGCTGGACGAAGTGATGGCAAGGTGTGGTGTGCGACCACAGCCAACTACGATGATGACCGGAAGTGGGGCTTCTGTCCCGACCAAGGTATGAGGCCCTGGCCTTTGGGTAGAGACATTGAACACTCCTCTGCACCTGAGCTGGGACATTCTGAGGCCCAGACAATGACCAAGCATAGCTATTACCTCTAAACAAGATACCCCCATTGTACCTTCAGATCTAGCCATCAGAGCAGACACTCTGCTCCGGCAGGGAAGACAAGTTCTCTGCTTAGGTCCAGACAGTTCAGGTGGACATTCGCACAGCTTCAAAATGAGACCCTATGGCTAGGCACTGGCCCTGGGTAGGGATCAGCCCTTTCTTGCCTCCCACTCCAGCTATTCCTCCAGGCAGGACTATCCCTAGTAGGAGACTAGTGATATCTTTGAGCAGGGCGCTTTGAGCCCGGCTTTCAGTGCCTAGATGCCCTGCGGCTTCAGTTTTTCAGGTTTAGGCCCAAAATGTTTAGGTAAAGGGATAGGTCCAGGATCTGCCTTAATTAGGTGGGGTCTCTGTTCTAGTTTGATTTTTGTTGTTGTGAATGAACACTCAGGGAGGAAAGAGCTACAAAGAAGCTTGCACTCCAGGTTGAGGGAGGTCAGGACAAGACCTTACCGTAAGAACCTGGAGGCAAGAACCATGGTGGAATACCACTGTGTAGCTAGCTCACAGGCTCATGCTTAGCTAGCTTTCTTATATAGCCCAGGACATATGCTCAGGGAGTAGAGCTGTCCATTGGCTATGCTCTCCACATCTGTTAGTAATAAGACAGATCCTCACCCCTCATCGGCACGCCTGGAGACCGACCCGATGGAGACAGATACTCAATTGAGAGTTTTTAATGATGATTCTGGGCTGTGTCAGAAGGACGGCTGATGCTCACTCGGACACTCTTTCCTTCTGTGACTATTGTTTTTCTCTTATATTGAGGTGCACCTCGGTGAACGCTAGCAGCTGGCCAAATGGGTTTTTCCTAGGAATTTTTCTTGCCCTCCAAATGCTATCCTAGGAAATAGGCTGACAAAGAGTCAGTGGCCACTCAGGCTGCCGCATACAAAGCTTAATATACTGGTGGCTTAGTTACTTCATTGCCTACTTCAGTCATTATACGTCACTCTCCGGTCCACATCTGTCCCTTTGTCTCTACCCATGAGGTCGTGATCCGCAGTGGGTTAAGAGCTTGTTGACTGCAATATGGGTAGCATTTTAACTGATTTATTTATTGGAGACAGGGTTTCACTGTGCAGCCCAGATTAGTCTCAAGCTCACAACCCTCCTACTTCAGCATATCAAGTACTGAAATCATCGATATATAACAACGCTCTTGGCTCTGGCTTCCATTTTAGTGATACCTGCAAATAAAGTCACATGTCCTAGGTAACCAGGGACAGAATTTTATTTTATACTATTATGATCATTATCATTATCATTATCATTATTATTATTATTGTAGTGGGGCCTGTGAGATAAGTCACAACTGAGTCACAACAGGGAGGGTGCAGCACATGATTTGCCTGCTTTGTGTGGCCAAGCCTGAGCAAGCCATACAGTTTGTTTCAGTTTCCCCATGGGACTGGATTTGCTGGCATACACTAGGCGAATGTTATATCATCAAGCCACATTCCTAGGGGAGTGGTTTTTACTCCCTTCCCTGGGAAGAGATGGTGAAACCCTGAGGCCAGAATCCCCCTCGGGCTCTTCTTCTTTGAGATCCTGAGTGTCAGCTTTTATGTTCACTCTCACAAAGGGCCAGAAAGCATGATTTTTTTTCCCAGATGGGAATTGAAGCAGATACCCGTTTCTCTCTCCCTCATACCACATGCAACCCTAATTGGGAAAGGGCAAGAGGATGCTGACTGGCCTACTCAAAAGCAACAAGTACGCTCAGCACAAGGGAAAAAGCAATACGTGCCACTTCTAGCCCCACCCTGGAGTTGTCCCCCCCGCCTCCCCGAATCTTCCTAGGAAGCAAGTCTTGATGCCCATCTTCTCTCTTGAATTCTACCTCATGTCTCTGCTCTGGCCCTTGGCACTCAGGATATAGCCTGTTCCTCGTGGCAGCCCATGAGTTCGGCCATGCCATGGGGCTGGAACACTCTCAGGACCCTGGAGCTCTGATGGCCCCTATCTACACCTATACCAAGAACTTCCGATTATCCCATGATGACATCAAGGGGATCCAGGAACTCTATGGTAAGCCACAGCTTGAGGGCCTTTGAGGGTAGAGGTGTCTGCAAGTATCCCACAGCCTCCGTGGGAGGCCACAAGAGTGGAGAATGCCAGACCTCATCTAGTCAGAATGGCCAGGGACATCATCAGGGGACATGGCTTGTGCCTGGTCCTCACGCTTCAGAGTAATGCTCCAAAGGGCTGCCAAGATAGCCCTGTCTTTTCTAAATGCTAGTTACCCATGCCCCTCTTGGTTCCCCATTTCCAGGGCTTTCCATGTGCTAGATATATGAACTGAGACTAAGAAAGGCAATCTGCCTGGCCCAAGGTCAACTAGGTTTCAGCAGCCAGGTAGGGTTTAGGGTCCAGAAGAGTGAGCTGCCTACAGGGCAGGATTTTCTCTGGCATGGGATGGGTGTTGCTAGTTTTCCTAAGATGCTGATGTTTCACTTTGCCATGGAAACATAATAACTGCCTCCTGCCAGCAGTGATGGTCTATTGTTTGTGCTTTCAGTGAGGTTAGAGGCTAAAAAGCCAGTCAATTTCTTAAAAGAGAAATCAATTATCTAATAGTCCTTGTGGTTCCTGGACCAGGCTAAGCAGTGAAAGTGGAATCTGGATGGGGAAGCCCACGGAGTCTAAACGTGAAACAGTTCACCTGCCTAGACTCAACTGTTGTTCATCCTGAGGAATACAAAAGCAAATCCTTAAGAAAGTGCCACACCTCCACTGGCACCAGCCAGCCTTCTCTGTTCTTAAAGTAAGAGAGCACACAAGAGTCAGGCTTCTCTTAGTTCCCGCCTCTGAGCTCGGGCTGCACCGAGGTAGATTTTTCTTTTTTGTAGCCTTAGAAGATTAAGTGAGCAATATTGGGGCCCAGCCTGGTGATGAGAAGACTTATTGCTGGGGAGAGTCTAGGGTCAGATGTCTCCCCATTCCCTAGGGCCTTCCCCCGATGCTGATACTGACACTGGTACTGGACCTACGCCTACACTGGGACCTGTCACTCCGGAGATCTGCAAACAGGACATTGTCTTTGATGGCATTGCTCAGATCCGTGGTGAGATCTTCTTCTTCAAGGACCGGTGAGTAAAGTTGCTTTGTGTCTTTCTTAGCCTCTGGTCTCTGTCCCTTCCCATTGCTTTTGTGTCCCCACAGTTGTGGAGGACTCCTGGGGCCTCATAGAATGACCTGCAGTAAGCAGTTTTTGCTTGTGCTGACAACCCACAGATCTTGGTGGCTTACCACACAGGTGGGCCTCTTGAATTCTAGGTCTACCAGATGTCTAAGCCTTTGAATCAGCAGTGGGTCCAATGTATTCTACATGCCATTCATTCTCCCATAGTTTGTGGATACTTGTGGTAAATGACAAGGTGTAAGAGGCTAAATCAAGCCATTCACACACATTGAAAGATTTCATCCACGCAATATCTGAGACTCTTTTCTACTGGTGAAATCAAAGAACATAGCTAAACTGGGCACCCCAGTCCACTCCAGCCCACCCCCTAAAAGACAAACTGTGTTATCATATAGCAAGGCCCATCTAGACATGATTCTAAAGTAGGACAGAGAGAAGAATGTAGGAGAATTAGCTAGTCTTCCATTGGCCTTCTCCCAGAATGCTATTGATGTCAAGTGTCCAAATTGATGTCTGTATAGATAGCAAGTGAGCATAGGTGGACAGAGATTATTTCCTTCATTCTATGAGGCTCTGGTAATGACAAATGGCTGAGAGTCACCCTAATGCCCTGGCTGTCTGGGTAATGGGAAATACTATCTAGGACCTTGTTAAAAAGTCCATTCATTGATCTATCTGTCCATCATCTATCCTTCTGTTTAAAACCTATCTCAATCTATTAATCTATTACATACATATGTATGTATGTATCTTTTGATCCATTGATCCATCTACCAAGCATCACTGTCCTTCTATTCTCCATTACCTTTCCATACATTGATCCAATTATGTACTCATCCATTCATAGAGTATAACAGTTAGAAAAATGAGTGGTAGAAGTAGAAAACCACACTAATTCTCTACAGGTTGTATGATCACCAGCAAGTTCATTGTTTTCTTTGTACCTCAGCTTGCCTGTTTTTAAGATGGGGCTGATATTTTACCCCATCCAATAGAGCAGATATAAGGATTACATGAGTTTAGTGCTTAGAACAATGCCAGTACAGAGTATGTTGTTCAGGCCCATTAGCTGTCATCCTAATAAATCCTAATTTAGCATCTATTGTGCCAGTTGCCTTGAAGGGTTTCCATGACAGCTAAAGAAGGGAAGAGAGTGTGCTGGGAGTAGGGGGTCTATTTAATGTCACACTATGGTTCTCAAAAGAAGGACCCACGCTTCCTAGAATGGAGATGATTCTAGTGAGAGGAGTGCCCGGTTAGAAAGCATACATCTGAGACAGAGATAAAAGAAGTTCCTGAAGTATACAGTGTGGGTTAGAGAATCCACTGAGGCTAAAAGATATCCAAGCAATGTCTTTCTTCTGTTCCACCAAGGGCTTCTCTTCAGACACAGGGACAGGTGTGGGATACAAATGCCCTGGCTTTCCCAGAGTCTGTGTACTCAGTAGATGATAACAAGAAGATAGAGAGAAAAATGAGACTCAAAAAAACCCCAGTAAGTCAGATACAGTTAGGTCTTAGTGCCTGAATCAGTTTTTAGTGATTGTAAACACTGCTGGTGTCCTGCTGTACATTGTAGAGAAAGAGAAGAGGTGCGTGGGGGTTCTACTCTCCAGCAAGGTCCAAGATTGCAGCACCTGCTTCTGTGGAAACTGATCACGTATGGAGCTGTGAGATGTGGGGACCTCGGAAACAGCTGTGAGGCCAAGGCTGAGGCCAAGAGTGGTTCTCACCCTTTCTATCAGAAGGACCTAAATGTACGTTCAGTGGAGTCGTTGAATTGAACTGTAAATGATTAAACAATAACTGTGCCAGGCTCTGGGCAGACAGGGTAGTGCTACAAGATCCTTGAATGTGGATTCGGCATTAGATGTGGACTTAAATCCAGGCACTACCATAAACTGTGTGAGTGTCATAGGCAAATTAGGATCACGTCTCTGCCTTGTGTGTGCTGCTTCAAGTAACCACTCTCTCTTGCCCCAGATTAAACAGTGGAAAAAAAATTGGTCTTTCATGGTGTGAAGGGATGAAGCTGCTTTAAGGGGCAAAGAAGGGTCAGGGTCGGTGACTTGTCTTTGTCCACTGATACCTCTGCATGGCATGTATGCCAAGATTGAGTTCCAAGATGACTGCCAGTGGCCGTTAGGATCACAGGAGAGGGAGAGGGAGGGGGAGGAGGGAGCATAACAAGAGGGGGAGGGGAAGAGATAAAAAGAGAGAGATATGTTTAGAGGTGACACACCAATCTATCTGTTCAATCTTGTCATGCTGATGTAATACACATGGCAAGAAACGTTAGTCTAACCAACTTTGGCAAACAGAAGGCTTGTTCAAACAGAATCTCAATCATAAGCCAGAGAATTCTGCTCTGCAGATTTCAGTTTCACATTTCTAAGGCAAGCCCAGGTGTTGCTGGGGCCGCTGGTCTGAGGATTGCAATTTGAGATCAGTGGCTTACTCGTGAGCAATACTCAAGGCCACATGCAGCTGAGGATAGCTTTTGTCTTTGTCACTCAATGACAAGTCCTGTTACAATGTCAAAAGGTTGAAGATGCCTAGGACTAATTCCTAGGATGAGGATGAGCTCACGGACATCAGGGGCTCCCCATGTTGAAGGATGATTATATGGTACTGAGAGGAAGGATGATCGAGAGAGCGAGAGACGCTAGGCCGATCATCCAGCACATGTTCTGCAGTTTTGAGAGTGACATTTTACAAGGCTCATTCATAAAAGTGCTTGGTACTTAGTATGCCCCTGGTAAATGTAGCTCTTACTTTGCCAAAGCACATAGATCCGTTCCACTTAAATTCCAAAAATGCTCCGAAGGTCTGTGAGTTGCTGTCTCAGTTGGCTTCTCATCAAATAGGACAGATGAGATAAACAACAGGCACTCCAGGCACTCAGTTCTGGTGTTGAGAGCCACTGAGGAAGGAAACACAGGAAACAGAGACAGTCCAGGGTGGCTTCCTGGAGGAGGTGGGGACAAGAGCACAGAGTGGCTTCTCAGCCCTGGCATCTTGCAGAGCAGTATCCCTCCTATTCCCCAGTGTCTCTCTCCAATCTTCTTTTGACCTTGCTTCCTTCCACCATGTTTCCGAGTTGGTTTTCTGGTTAGAGCCGCAGAATGATAGAAGGTGTGACATTTTGTGGCCCATTCCTGTCTCCAGGTTTATTTGGCGGACAGTGACACCACGCGACAAACCCACAGGTCCCTTGCTGGTGGCCACATTCTGGCCTGAGCTCCCAGAAAAGATTGATGCTGTGTATGAGGCCCCACAGGAAGAGAAGGCTGTGTTCTTCGCAGGTAGGTAGGAGGGTCTTGCTGGCCCTCAGTTCTCTTTTAACTGGATCTACTCCTCCACCAAACCACAGTTCCCAGGCTCCTGCAGGTACTGCAGCTCCTTTAGGGATCTGTCTCAACAGCATTCCCCAAAGCACAGTGTCTTCATTAGGGTTTCTATTGTGCTAAAGCACCAGGTTCAAAAGTAACTTGAGGAGGTAAGGGCTTATTTCAGCCTACAGTTGTAGTGTAGCTTGAGGGCAAGGCAGGGCAGGAATCCAAGGCAGAAACTGAGGCAGAAGCCATCTATGAACACTGAACACTGGCTTGCTCCCCACTGCTTGCTCAGCTTGCTTTTCTTACATATTCCAGGACCACCTGCTTAGAAGGGGCACCACCCACAGTGGGCTGGGACCTCCCATATTGATCACTAATTAAGAAAATGCTCCACAAGTTTGCCTAGAGGCCAATTTTATGGAGGCATTTTTTTTTTCAGTTGAGCCCCCCTTCTTAGATAACTCTAGCTTGTGTCAAGTTGACAAAAGAAAAAGAAAACCTAGCCAACACACTTTAGATTTATCTGGGAAGTTGGTCTAGACAGCCAGCATCCACTAGCCCAATCCATAGGACAAACATTTCTTTTCTCTGGGCTCTTTGTTGATCTTTTGTTTCCTTTCTGAGAAGAAAAACAGAATCTCCTTTCAGCGTTGATGTTTCCCGAACAACTTTCCATGGCTAGAGTCTTGGCCAGTTAGGACTTTGTGTGTGTGTGTGTGTGTGTGTGTCTGTCTGTCTGTCTGTCTGTCTCTGTGTCTTTTTTCTGTCTGTTTCTCTGTGTATGTGTATGTGTGTGTGTGTGTGTATGTGACTCTCTCTCTGTCTCTGTGTCTCTGTCTCTCTCTGTATCTCTGTCTCTGCATCTGTGTGTGTGTGTGTGTGTGTGTGTGTGTGTGTGTGTGTGTGTGTGTATTAAGACAGGTAGGGTCTCATGCAATCCAGACTGGCTTCAAACTTTCAGTGTAGCCAAGGGTGACCTTTAACTTATGACCCTCCTGCCTCCTCTCAAGTGTTAGGATCAAGCATTTGCCATCACATCTGGTTTAATTTGATGCCGTGGGTGGAACTCAGAGCCTTACACAGACTATGCAAGCACTCAACTCACCAAGCTACGTCTCTAACCCCAAACTTTTTAAAACATTATATACACGTGTGTGTGTGTGTGTGTGTGTGTGTGTGTGTGCGCGCGCGCGCGCGCGCGCATGCATGTGTGCATGTATGTATGCATGAATGTATGTGTGTCAGGTGTGGACATGAGTGAAGGTGTTCACTGAGGCTAGAGGCTGGATGTTCTTGGAGCTGGAGTTACAGGAATGTCTTAGGGTTTCTATAGCTTTGATAAAGCTCCAAGGCTGAAAGCAACTTGGGAAAAAAAGGATCTACATCGTCTTACATCCCATCATCCAGGGAGGTCAGGGCAGGAACTCAAGATGGGTACCTGGAGGCAGAGGTTTAAGCCACCAACCTGGGCACTGGGACTCTAACTCCAGTCTTCAGGGAGAGTAGGTGCACTCAGAGTCCCCGAACCATCTCTGCAGCCCCCAGGGGTGCCCAGTGGCACCTCATTTTTAACATAAAATGTTTTATTTAAACATGTATCTATTTGAATAGAGGGTGGTATCTGAAACCAGGATAGAAACAAACTGTTTTATACCTGGTGTCTAGATTTCAAAGAAGCATCACTTTACTAGACTTGTTACTTTTACCTTTGTTTTGAGACAGGGTTTTATCATGTAACTCAGGCTAGCCTTTCATTTGCTATGTAGCTCAGGCTGGTCTTGAAGGCTCAGCTAAGATTAGAGCACTTACTGTCTCATATATGGACAGCTTTCATCTCCATCCTTTAGTAACCATAGGTCCTGGCCAAGCGAGCTTTGGCTCTCAGGGCACTTCGTACAGGTGGGAAAGAGGGGCTTCTTGTGGCTACTATGACAAGTGCACTGGCTGCTTGTCATCCACATTGCCTCCCTTGACTGTCACCTTTTACCATCAACTTATAAAACCTTGTGCTATCAGTTGGGAATGTAATTCAGTTGGTAGAATATTTGTCTAGTATGCACAAAGCCCTGGGTTCAGTTCCCAACCATATAGAAGTCAGGGGTGGGGGACTCTGCCTCTTTGTAATCCCAGCACTCAGGAGAGTGAGGTAGGGTGATAAGAAGTTCAAGGCCAGCCTGAGTAACATAAGCTCATCTCAAAAGAAAGTGAAATAAAACATGATTCTGTGCTCGAGGCCTGCTTCTAGGTACAGAGCTGGCATATGAGCAGAAGGTCACGCCCTGGTGAGAAAGACCCAGCAAGCTCTTCTGCCAGGGAGATGATGGGAGGGCCAGCTTGGCCTGAGGCATTTCCCAACAGCCACCAACCAGTTCATCTTCTACCCCTTCCTTCAGGGAATGAGTACTGGGTCTATTCTGCCAGCACTCTGGAGAGAGGATACCCCAAGCCACTGACCAGCCTGGGGTTGCCCCCTGATGTCCAGCAAGTAGATGCTGCCTTTAACTGGAGTAAGAACAAGAAGACGTACATCTTTGCTGGAGACAAGTTCTGGAGGTAAGGGGGTCCCAGGTACAATGGGGACATGGCTAGGTTCATGAGGAAAGACTCTGTGGCTTGATGCACACAGTGTGGGTAGATGTCTTCTCCCTAATCCCCAGCCTGCCAGGGAACAGCCCCTCCAAAAGGGAGTCAGGAGGCACTTTCTTTGTAATAACGTTAGGGTCATTCTTGCCTGAAGTTCCTTTCCTTTTTCAGCTGCCTCTGATCGGGCCTAAGGATATCTAGTCTAGAGCTTCATGTCAGGGCAATGCAGAAGAGCTGGTGACACAGTTACAGATAATAGCTGCTATTGTAGCCAGTGTGTGGCAGATGCTAATCTTAAGGCCCGGCCCCCATGAAGTACCAGTCACAGTTCTTCCAACTTTTCACGGGCAGGAAACAGTCCCAAGGGGTTAAAAAACGAGCTTCAGTTCCCACAGCCTTGGAGTGACAACTGGGCTTTGAGTCCTGGCATCCTGGCCCTGGAGAGTGCCCTTGTCCTCGGATGCCATGGAAACCCAGGGAGGGAAGGTAAGGGCAAGGCAGCAGAGGGAAATGAGGAAGACAGCATCCAACGGGACCCTGGGAAGCCACAGACAGCCTCCCCCATGTCTGTAGCAGGCACACTCCCCCGTGTCTGCTGCAGGCACATTCCTCCATGTCTGCAGCAGGTCCCTCCCCCATGTCTGCCGCAAGCACATGCTCCCCCATATCTTCAGCAGGCACCTGGTACCCTCCCTCATGACTGTAGGCATCCCCCACACCATGTCAGTAGCAGGCACCCTCCCCCATGTCTGCAGCAAGCCTGGCCAGTGGTGCAGAGTGGCAGGGAAGCAGTTTAGAAGCAGGTGGCTCTGCTCCCGAGTCCTCCGAAAAGAAGGCTCTAGCACTGAGAGGCAAAGGTGAGAATGAGGGGCCAGAGAGAGCAGTATCCACGGACATAGCTTAAACCCAGGAGTGTGCTTACAATCCTTCCTGGCTTACCAGAGAGGAAACTTGAGACCTAAAGTAACTAAAGAACTCAGTCCTCCCACTTACACATAAGTGTGCTGGCCCAGAGATATGCTTAAAGCCGCTTCTCCTCTATTCTCCCCAGTGCTGCCTTCACTGTGCCCTCGAGTTCCATAGCATCCCTCCATCCCCCCCATCCCACCTTCTGTGGCTGTCATTGTATCCCAGCCTTAGCTAGGAACTACTAATGGAACTCCCACACTTTGTCTGGCATCCCTGAACAAACAATCCAGCTTCCTTCATGGCCTCTGTCTCCTCCCTCTTCTCCTCCCCTCACCCCACCAGCCACAGCCCCGATTCAGAAGCTGCTTATGTCCCGGGGCTGCCCATGGCAGAGTGGAATTCTGGACGCACGGCTGAGATACTTAGCAACCTAAGCTGATTGGTATCTCAAGCCTCAAGAAGAAAAACAGTCTGTCAGGAAACCACTGAGCTGACCTCGGCACATGGGCATGCCCACGTACTGTGAATGGCATCCCAGGCACTCTGAATCTTTCAAACTGAGTGTGGAGGGAGGGAGGGATGGAGAGTCACAGACACGTGATTCAGGAATCTCAGAACCCTAAAGCCTAGGTGATTCCCCTGCAATGCCTGGTGGGAAGTACTCCCACAGAATCCCTCCTACACACCCTACGTGTATACACGTGCAAGAACAGGCATGCCCCGTGTGAGCAGGGGTGTGCAGGCATACACAGACTCACAGGCCCTGAAATGTCTTACTGATTTCTTTTAATCTTTTTCCTTGATAAGGCCTCTAATTCTAGATGCCAGAACAGATGCTGTCCTCTGCTGAGGGTGCTCCATGAGCCTTTGGTAAGGGGCCAGGACTAGAAAGGGCCGATTTCAGGTTCTGGACTGTGCATACCAAGGAGGCAGGTCTGTCTCGGGAAAGGTGGCACCCAGTTTGAGACACTTTCATGGGCCATGGTTGCAGGAGGTGGGGGGGAGGGACGGAGGGAGGGAGGGATGGGGGGGGGGAGACACTAGGGTGAGCAGCTGTCCCCAGCATGCCAGCTGCTGGTTTTTTTTTTTTGAAGTCCCCACCAAGCCCACAGATATACATGCAGTGTCCCTTATGTGTTGTGCACAGAGCTAGGTGCTGGTGAGAGGGAGGCCCAGATGTAGCCCCCTCATTGTCTTTCAGGAGCTTATGGTGCAAAGAGGCTCAGAATCATTTGCATCTAATCTTGGCAACTCTTGTTCCAGGCCTGGGTCTTGCTCTAGATAGAGGCTCTGCATATCCTCTGGATTGATTTCTCATTTAATGTACATATTGATATGAGCACCATTTTCTAGACCAATGATTCTAAAGCAGGAGAAGTAGGTCAAAGACACACATGGAAAACCTAGGCCACAAATGTCTCCTCTGACACTCTATATTTTACTCTCTGCATCTGTAGACAGTCATTCAAGATGACGAGACTAGAGAGATGGGGAGGAGGGGACACCTCTCCTGACATGGCACTGTAGTCTTCCTGGATGAAAAGAATGTTCTGGAAGCAAGCTGGTTCATTTCTGTGACCCTCACCTATACAATGGGTGGGGGTTGATTTCTGCCCTCTCTTTGTGCTAGGGAGGAACCCTTGGGACTTGGGGCACACATCTCTGTTCCATTGTAAGTCCAGGGATTTACAGTGGGGGACTCAGTAGAGGTAATGCAGATGAGGGAGGTTGGGATTTTGAGCTAGGGGACTTGGTTTTGGTAACTTGGGCCATGAAAACATGAAGAAACAGCTTTCCCAAGAAATTGTATTCAGATGAAGCTATGGTTGTGAAGTTTTTCCTGACAGTTCATGGGGTGACAGGTTGCAAGGGAATCCCCTAGAAAAGACAGACGTGGGCTAGGCTGTGGTTGGAGCCCCTGGCTGCGGAGGTGGTAGGGCTGCTGCTGGGGAAAAGGAGAGCCATCCAGAATGCTGTGTGGAGGAAAGAAAGCTTGGACATCCCCAGAATAGGGACCTAAAAGGATCTGCTTAGAAATTTCCTCCTTGGAGGTGAGGCTTGACCTTGTTTCCTGAGATAGCCACAGGCACACAGTGGGAGCGCATTAGCTTGTATAGTGCTACATCTTTATAATAAATATAGGTAGTATGTTGGGAGGAAGATTGAGGGAAAAAGAAGGGAGGAAAAGGAGAGCAGCAATTAAAAAGTTCTCCAAGAAACTTGAAACAAATAGCAAAGGAGAAGGATTTCCTGATGCTTAAGGTGCTTACCTGGATTAAATACAGGGCCCGGTAGAACATGTACCCTGACAGCTCTAGCTGGGACTGGGTGGCACGCAGTCTGCGCGGTGACTCATGGCCTTGAGCTTACACCCACCACATGGCATTATAACCTCACTCTCTCTGAGCCCCGGTTAACTCCCAGACATGGCTTGTGATCCCCGCTTGACAGATGAAGAAGCAGCAATTTGTTCAAACCACACCATGGAAGAATTATGGGTCTAGTTCATTGGTCCTAGGACTGTAGCAAGGAATCCAAGGTGGTTAGGGAGGGGCCGGCGACATGGCTCAGCAGTCAACAGCGCTATCTGCTGTCCCCAACATGCCGGGTTTAATTCCCGGTACCCATATGGTTCATAACCATCTCTATATAACTCTAGTTCCGGAGGATCTGACTCCCTCTTCTGGCTTTTGAGGACACTTATTCATGTGACACACAGACAGACATTCAGGCAAAACGCACGAAAAATTAAACGGGGGTGGGGGGGAGCCTTAGAAGAATCATCAGTTCCCAAATTCTGCTGAATACCAGACATGGGAGAAGCACAAGCTTGCGTTTCTTGGTGGCAGTTACACTGGCTGCTGCTCTTAGGGATGGTCTCAAGCCATTCAATTAGGAAGAAGTAGTGAGGGATTCAGACCCGAGTCTTCTGTAGGTCCTCACATTGCTTCACCTTTGAAGGGCCAAGTCTTATTCCCCAGACTCATTCCGTGCCATCGGCGATTAGAGGTGGACAGGAGGTTGGGCTCCACAGAAGCCATCTACCTCTCCCTGTCTCTTTCCTAGATACAACGAAGTGAAGAAGAAAATGGACCCCGGTTTCCCTAAGCTCATCGCAGACTCCTGGAATGCCATCCCTGATAACCTCGATGCAGTCCTGGACCTGCAGGGTGGTGGTGAGCTACCCAGGCCCCTGTCAGCGTTCTAGGATTGCCTGACCCGAGCCAGAAAACGGCTCCTCTTTGGCACAAGCTCCTGCAGGGCAGTCCCAGAAAACAAACCAGTCCCTTCAGCTCAGTGCTGGGAAGGCAGCCAGGTCCCCTGACCCCTCACTGCCCCGGCCAAGCTCCAGGCTGTAAGACCTAGAAAGGCCCTTACAGCTGCAGGGCCTGGAGCCACAGAGGGGGGAGGGCTGGGAGGCCTCCAGGGATCAGGAATATGGCCTGGTGCCCTAAATTCATTCTGGGGGTTGAGCCAGGCTGTATTAGGTTTTCTCAGGAGGCCTTGTAACTGCCTCCCATCAGAAGTATGGCTCCACTCAAGACAAGGCAAACTTTGTCATGCTCTGTCACTCCTGAGGCAGTGAGCCCCCCCCCCCACCTCCCACCCCCCACCCCCCACCCCCGCTTCTTTGCAGTGTCAGCACAGAACAGTAATTGGAATTTGAAAACCATATTCCCAGGGAGGCTTCTGTGACTCTCTAGGGTCCTGGAAATGACGTCAGTTTGGCTTTCATGGTTTATTAGAGGAGGTTTTAATTCAGCACCACAGAGGTGTGTGTGTGTGTGTGTGTGTGTGTGTGTGTGTGTGTGTGTGTGGTATGTGTGGTGTGTCAGTGTGGGTGCTCTTACCATGTGCATGGCTCATGTCCCTGAGCTCACAAGGGAAGTTCTCACAAGTGAAGAAAGAAAGCCGTGTATAATCAGGTGCTCCATTAAGGATTGCCTTCAACCAAATGCCTGCCAAAGCCCCTACTGTGAGCTAGGGTTTTAAATGGAATAAACAGGGTCATTCGTGTTTGGAGCAATTCACATTCCAGAGCCTCTAGAGACCAGGAGGGGAAACAGTAGAAAATAAATTATGCATATGTGTGTGTGTGTGTGTGTGTGTGTGTGTGTGAGAGAGAGAGAGAGAGAGAGAGAGCGCATGCCTCTGTGCATGTGTCTGAGTGTGGGTCTGACTATGTGCACACATGTAAGTGTGCATTACTGACTGCATGGATTTGTACATGTGTATACGTATGGGTGTGGACTTGAGTATGTGGGGTTTGAGTGTATATGTGCATGAGTGTGGGGGATGCTGGAGTCTATGTGTATATGTATGTGTGTGTGTATGTGTGTGTGTGTGCTAAATGTGTGGGGCACTGAGTATGCATGTGAGAGTTTGTGTGTATATGTGGTTAAGTGAGTGTGTGGATGGGTGGGTAGGTCAGTGTGTGAGTGTATTTGGGGGGGAGCTGAGTGTGTGTGAGTTTGTGTGTATGCTTGAGTGTGTGTGTGTGTGTGTGTGCATGAGTATGTGTGTGTGTACCTGAGTGTAGGGGGTTCAGGGGAGGGCTGAGTATGTGCACATGGGGGGACGTGATTGTTTTATGACTGTGTGTGTATATATGGGTGGAGCCTGAGTGTGTGTGTGTGTGGGGGGGTGCGTTGAGTAGTTACATGGAGGGACCTGATTGTGTGGCTGTGTGTGAGTGTGGAGGAAGTGTGTGTGTTTGTTTGTGTGTGTGTGTGTGTGTGT
>JADRCD010202993.1:0-47887 GCA_019843815.1 Montemys delectorum | reverse complement strand
CTCTCTCTCTCTCTCTCTCTCTCTCTCTCTCTCTCTCTCTCTCTCTCACACACACACACACACACACACACACACACACACACACACACGTAATAAAATAAATAAATGTAATTAAAATTTGTTTAAAAATACTGACTGAACACTCCAAGTACAGGAATGAAGTACTCTTGTAGGTGCAAAGCAGTTCATGTGCTTGACTATAGGCTTTATAAACAAAGCCAGGAGTCAGGCACACAGTTTTCTGGGCTCTTGATAGAAGCAGGTAGCACTTAATCCAAGGGGAGGGGCTATGTAAATAGGGCAGGTATAAGAGGCCTCACTGAGCAGGTGGTACTGGAAGGAGGGTTTGGATGAAGTAATAAATCAATGCAGGCACTTGTCTAGCAGCAGAAGGGAATTTCTGGCAGAGAGCAGAGCTGTAACAGACAGCCCAGGCAGCAGGTGTCTGGGCAGATGAGGAAGACTCTAGGAAGCCATAGGCTGTGGGAAGAGGTAGGTGAGGAGGAAGGAGACACACTGTGTCAGGATATTGGGTGACTCCAGGTTTGAGGGGGTAGTCCTGGGGGGGGGTCTTGTCTCGTGTGAGTCACACATTTCTTTTCCAAGTGTGAGTTACATGGTTAGCCCTCAAAGGAATCAGTTTTAGGGTGAATTGCTCAGTGGAGGAATAAGGCATCTTCCGTTACTGTCCATGTTGGCCTTTCTTCCTAGCTGAGCCCCACTCTCCCCACTGAGACCTCCTCAACAGGGTAAAGTGCCTGGGAAAGAGAACTGCACATCTAAAAATATACATGCCGTGTGGAGGAAAGGGGGCATGTGTCTATAATCCATCAAGGTGAGTTATAGATTTAACTTGTTTGAGGCAGTGATCACGCCAGTAGCTGATTAACTTAGGGAAGTCTGAATGCCCAGGGAAGAACGCTACAAAAGTGAACTTCGTATCTGTGGCCAGCACTATCTCCAAGTGGGAGTCAAGGTGAGAGTGAAAGCAACCAGGCGGTTTTGACCATGGGGTCCACAAGTTCCTGGACAGGCTCTTGAAGAAATGATTCTTAACATTTCAGGCACTAAGCATGCTTTCTTGGAGAAGCATCCAAACCCTCTTAGAAGTTTTTGTGAGCTTCTACCAAATGAAGACCCCTTGAATTCACATGGAACAACCTTCATCCTAACTTTTTTCCCATGGTAGGAGGAGAGTCGGCAGATGATGCACCCTTCCTGCCCCAAGGATAACTCTGTCATCAGGGAGGTGACACCCGGGCCTGTGTCTTCACCAGATTGATGAGGCAGGTAACCCATGGTGTTCAGCTGTCCCCTCTGATACTCCGATTGGCCAGAACACTGTCCAGTCCTGAAATGAAGGTTCTCTTTAGGCTTTGTCTGTCTCTCTGTCTCTCTGTCTCTCTGTCTCTCTGTCTGTCTGTCTGTCTGTCTGTCTGTCTGTCTGTCTGTCTGTCTCTCATCTGAACACTTCTGCTCTTTTCACTCAGCTAGCACCCTGCATGGCCTCCACCATTCAGCTGCTTAAACTATGGGTTACAACCCTACATGGAACCTTATAACTGAACATGGGGTACTTGAAATATTTCACTTCGGGAGAAGGTCTTTTCATTTCTGCAACAACAACAACAACAACAACAACAACAACAACACTACTTCAAAATCAAGTGTCTACAGAATCTGCTTCTGGCAGTGTTTATTTCTAGTGTCTCACATGACTGCCCTGCTCTGAACATACCTCACAAACACACTTTGTTCTATGTGTACTGTGCTACTAGACAATGCCACCAGTTTCCTGAAACACCTTGGCTTAGATTTGAGGTTCCCGTATGCTATGACTGTGGTGTTCCTACTGACTGTACACAGTATTCTACTCCCACAGAAACCTACAGATCAAGAAAGGAAAACTATGACTTCCCCACCATCCTTCTCTAGTATGCATGATAGTATATCTTTGAATTTATTGTATTAGAATGCTTGATTTTAAAACCTGATGTTGAGTTGCTGATGTAAGTCTAAATAAAAAAAAAATTCACTAAGTGAATTTCCATTTGAGATTAGGACAGAATTTTTTTTTTTTTTGAGACAGGGTTTCTCTGTATAGCCCTGGCTGTCCTGGAACTCACTCTGTAGACCAGGCTAGCCTCGAACTCAGAAATCTGCCTACCTCTGCCTCCCAAGTGCTGGGATTAAAGGCATGCGCCACCATTGCCCAACCAGGACAGAATTTCTGAAATGGTCCTAAACACATCTCTGCTATTTTGTACTGCATATTTATGCAAAGTGGTTATCTTGAAACTCATGATTATAAAGTCAAATTATAAACCGACTCTGAAAAATGTTGAAGATACTCTGTTTCCTACAGAATCCAATATTCAGCCACAGTTTACGTCTCTTTGTAAAAATACATCTCATTGGTATGCAAATCTGCTTTCATCTTTAAGGAGTGGTGATCTTATTTGTGTACCACACTTTTAAAATACATTTCATTGATTTATTATCAGCTAATATTTGATTTATATACCTATTCCATATACCTATATTCCTGAGATCATACAAAAATTTCTTAGGCAAAAAGGTGTTGCAAGTGGAAATGTTTTAGAAACCACACTCAATTACTCCCTATTTGGAGTTAACAGCAAGCTCTAGGTTCACAGAAAGTTTCCCTGATACACTAGAAGCCCTGTGAGGGCAGAAGGGGGACTCTCCTCTGTAAAACACCCCTGAACCTATAGACAGCCAAGATGTATTGATAGGTGGATGTGCTGGTCAATTCCCTTCTCAGAGAGGCAACTCTTTCTATCTGAGCATTAACCCATGGCCAGGCTAGGAGTGAGGGGTGGTCTATTACAACTGAGACTGCCTGTTCTCAAGGAACAAAGATGGGGTAGGGGGTCACATCCATAAGCTTTCTTATGAAGTAGATTCTTCTTTAAGAATGACTGATCTATCTTAATGATTCAATTTTGCAGAGTTGATTGATTCCCATTTTGAAAGTTTTTAAAGTTAGTGCAAACTGCTGACTGCCCTTTTAACACGTGCCTCTTTAGGACTCCATTCAACAGTTCTGCTGGGCTTCATACAGGGGCTGTCCTTGTCTGAAGGAGTACTTGTTGAGCTAGACTTGAAAGAGAAAGTTAAAGCAGGTGACAGATGTAACCTGAGCACACATTTCAACTTCCTCACATATAGCAGAGTGTCACGGAAATCCATTCATCATCTCTGTGCCTCAATTTCCTAGCACATGATCAACCTAGGATGGGGGCATGGGGCCTTGTAGAGGAAGCCCTGGTTAGAGAAATGACTACACACTTGCCAGCCAAGTAGTTCTCTGCAGGTTGTTCAGTCTGTGCTCGTCTCACCGGACAAAATAGGAATATTTTATTGATCAAAAAGAGAACCATTAAGCACAGAGTATGAACACAGTAAGTAGCAACTAATTATTGACTTCGTATCATTATTGTATTGGGTTTACAGTTGTTATTATGCTATGGTGACCAAAAGCATGAGAGACATCCCTACAACTAAACCAGAAAGACTATGGTCAAGGATATACCAGGAAATATCTGTTTCTTTAATAATTTACTAGGTACAATTGAATGCTAGTGCTAGGGTGGGGTTAGAAGCTGGGAAATTTGCTCACTTTAGGTGAGGAGTGCAGCCAAGTATATGATGGGAGAGTCCCAGCTCTTCCCAAGCATCAAGGGATAGAGTTGTTTCCCTGGTTGTCACTCAGGGTGAAGTACTCTTCTCTTGCAGACTCATTCCCCCCTCTGTAAAGTGGAAATGAAACCAACACCCACCCCCTGAAGTCTGTCTAGAGACCCAGTGAATTGCCAAGCACGAAGCCCTCACAGCCATGCCTGGTTTATCTGGGGTCATAAAAGCACCATCCAATCTTTGTGCTGAAGAGCCACATATCCTGGGCTCCATTCTTGCCTTGCTGGGACTGAGAAGAAAGGCAGA
The DNA here is from genome assembly GCA_019843815.1 of Montemys delectorum. Taxonomy (NCBI): domain Eukaryota; kingdom Metazoa; phylum Chordata; class Mammalia; order Rodentia; family Muridae; genus Montemys; species Montemys delectorum. The sequence goes on along the minus strand of JADRCD010202993.1, from coordinate 43,921 downwards.
CCCCTCCTTGTGGAATGCTCATTTAAGTGAGCTTCTATTACCACATTTCTCTCCCTTCCTATTGAATGAGGAGTTCTAGAGACTCCCAATTCATTTGCTTCTGAACCTGAGCCTGGTAGGCAAAACAACGAAGGCTCATAGCTACTTGCTTGGGCCGATTTTTGCATGAGGCACTTAGAGCTTGGTGGAGATAGAGTTTAACAAAAGACAGAGAGCCACAACTCTTGGGAAGATTGACAAGATATCCCCCCCAAGCAAATTGGAATCACCCACATAGCACTTGGGCAGTGCAGTCCTGAGAGGGAGGGTATCCAGATGAATGGCTTGTCTTAAGCTAAGCAGAGGCCCAGATTTTATCTCAGAGTCAATGGACAACGAGAACCAGACCTTCCTGTAGCACACCCTGGGAGTTACAAATCCAAATATGGTCTTGCCTTGGCTGTTCTGGGAGCCTGATGGATGTCAGTATGTTTGGTGGAAAGTGGGGGGACACTTGGGTAGAAGCTGGCCTCTTTCTGGCTGGCTGCTCCTTCCCCTGTGGTGCCTGAGGGTCAGTGTTTTGGACTCTGTGGTTTAGCATCAGATTCAGGCAGTGCCACCTGTTCTGTCCAGGTCTTCAGTTTTGCTCTAAGAAAAGACCCCAGAATGTTCTCTAGGCTGTTTTGTCCTGTCTACTGGGCAGCATTTTGTAAGATTACTGAACCACTTTAGACATAACATTTCTAAGAGGAACCTCCATGAGAGTCTCAGCTCCTCCTGTTTTAGGGTTGGTGATTTATGCATCAAAAGAGCTCCCCTCCCCCCAGTGCCACATCAGATTAAAGGGCTAGGCCTACTACTGATGAACTGTGGCTTCATTCACCCAGATCAGCTCCAACAATGTGGTCACATGCCTAGTAGGGTCCAAGTAAGGGGCCCAGCTCCAAGTTACAAATAAAAACCCCACACCCATGCTTTCGGCAGTTTGACTTTTCTGGGGTTCTAGCCTCTAAAAGTAAACTCTTAGGCATGCCACCTGTTGCATTTACTCAAAAAAATCATAGGCAAGACTTCTACCTAAGAGAAGGCAATGGGATAGAGGTAACATATTATAACCATGCATGAAAATGTCATGAGACCCCTTATTATGCACAATTAATATTTACTAATAAGAAATTAGTCATGAAGTTTATTAAAAATATAAATAAAAGATTTCTATATGAGTTCCTTGTGAGGCATGGCAACTTGGAAGGCAATAGACTATTTGGATGCTGTTACTAGCTTTTAGGGCCAAGGGTAAAGCTAGTGAGCATGCTCCGGCTTTAAGCTCTTTTGGACTCCTAGTCTTTCCTCTGTGGCCCTGGGAGTGACTACCTTCTTAATTATTAAGAACACAGGCTGACCTAGAAAAATCTGCAGGTTTCATGGAAATAAAGGACTACAAAGAAACCCAGCTGGGTTCAGCTTTGATGCTGATAAACAAAGTGAAGCGGGGCAGAACCACAGAACAAAAATGGCAAGGTACACTGGGAGAAAGAGAAGAAAGGCTTTCCCCTCAGCCTGCAGCCATGGGATAGAAGGCTCCAGGAAGCACTGGGAAGCAGCCCTGGGAGCTGGGCTTCCTGACAGAAGTGTATGAGCTCAAAGGCACTGTCACGGTTCACTCCGAGGTCTCCACTAAAGGCCTAACTTGGAAGCATGCTGATGTACCCCCAAAATCCTAGAGGGAGTAGCAGCAGAGGTCAGAGCAGCTAAAGAACAACAAGAAGTCATCAAGGAGAGGTTGATAATTCCCCAAAGAGAGAGGACAAAGTGAGAGGGACCAAAAGAAGAGAACAACTTGTTCATACAATGGGGGAGGCAAAGACCTCAAAGCTCTTCTAAGAAGTAAGAGGGACCCTGGCCTGTAAGTGCTTCAGAGAAGTCCTAGACGCCGTATGCAGGGCAGCCTGTGGATCTAGGATCCATTTCTATGTTTTCTAGGTTAATTTCTTTTTTTTTTCTCTTAAATTTTATGTGTATGTGGGTCTTGTCTCCATGTACATCTGTGTACCATGTATATGCTGGTGCCTGCTGAGGTCAGAAAGTGGGAGGGGAGTGTCTTGTCTCCTAAGATTGAAGTTATATACATAGATGTTTGCCATCATCTGGGTACTTGGAATTGAACTCAGGTCCTCTGGAAGAGCAGACAGTGCTCTTAACCATTGCATCATCTCTCTGACACCCAATAATTTCTTTTAAGATTAATATTTATATATTTTGTGGGCAATATTACACACATGCATATGGACGTGTTATATCACATGTATAGAGATCAGACTTTTGATGTCAAGTTCTCTCCTTCTACCACTGAAGTTGGGTCATCAGGCTTAGGGCAAGTAGCTTCACCCATTGAGCCCAATTTTAAGTAATAAACCACCTCTGTCTAGGGTCAAAGCAGATTCTAGCTACAGTGTATACAGAAACATTCTTCATATAACCACAGTGCTAAGTGAGTGTGTATATTTGCATACATGTTATGTGTGAATGTATATGTATGTGTTATATGTGTAAATGCATGTGTGTTACATGTGCATCGTGTGATGTGTGCATTTGTATGTAAGCTCTATGTGCATGTGCATTATATACATGTGTATGTATATGTTATATGTCCATGTGTATGTGTGTCATATGTGCATGTGTATATGTGCATGTGTATATGTATTAGGTGTGTATGTGAGTGTTCTATGTACATGTGCATATGTGTGTATATGGTGGTGTGTGCATGTACAGACCAGAGAAGGACATCAGTCAGGTGTCCTGATCTATCTTGCACAATCTTATTCTCTTGAGACAGGGCCTTTCCCTAAACCTGAAGCCCCAAAGACTCAGCCATTCTCCTGTCTCTACCACTTACCAGCAGATGCAATCCCACCTCCTTTTTAAAGGTAAGTAGTGGGGATTAGAAACCAGGCACTCTGAACCACCGAGCTATCTCCCTCAGGCTCCAGGAGTTTGTAATTAAAGTATAAATGTGCACTAGTATACCTGACTGTCCCAGTACAAATGCAATTATGACTGAGCACACCCCATGGAAAAACCTCCACAAACACAGAAAGAAAGCTGAGCAGGTGACAAAGCTGGGATCTAGTCTGTCACTGAGAATTTCTTCAGCACACTTCTCACTGCTCTCTTCTTCTAAGCAGCTTTGTGACTATGGCAGAGTCCTCATGATCTAAGCTCTCCAGCTGAGCTCCCTAGCCCCTTCCCTTCTGCTAGAGAAGCTATACGAGTCTGTTACTTTACCATTTCTTCTCTGTACTAAACAACTCAGTTGTTTTTATTTAAAGTTTTACTGAAAAATGTTTCAAATATGCTGAATAAAATGAAAAATAATATCTCAAACACCTATGTTCCCATCATCCAGTAGAATAAAACTTAACATTTTGTCATAATCCCTTCACATCTGCTCTGCTAAAAATAAGAAACAGATTGTACTTTAAGGCTTCCTCCACCATCTCTATTTTCATGTCCCCTCCTTTCCTAACTGTCACATGCACATTATACCAAAGTACACCATGTCTGTGCATGTCTCTAACACAGTCAATAATTTATATTCTACTAATTCGTTCATGGATAGTTATATTTTGAATCTTTAAATTTAAACAAGTGTTTTCATAATGCACACATCACTGTATAGTCTGCTTCATTTTTTTTTTTTTTTTTAAGAAGAAAGACAGTCTCCTCACCAAATGGAGCTGAGAAAACTGGGTCTCTCCATGTAGGTATATGATATTTGATCTATATCTCTTGAGTCTGGACAAAATCAATTAGAACTGGATCAAAGGCCTTGATGTTAAGACCTGAAAATCTGAAAATACTGGAGGGGAAACTAGGGAGAGCACTTCAGCAGACAGGCCCAGTCCAGGGGAATCCAAAGAACTGGCAAACGGGATTGCAATAAACGAAAAGGCTACACACAACAAAACGAAGAAGCAACCAGAGTTCTTTGTCAACTCTTCATGTGATATCAGGGTAATACCTAGATTATAGAAACTCTCAAAACAAAAGACTAAAAAGTAAAATACCACAACAGATCACCCAATCAATCAACAAATGAATTGAATGGCCACTTCTTAAAGGAAGAAATGCAATGGTTAATAAACATTTGAATGCTTTTTCTAATACTTTTAGTGAATAGGAGAAATGAAAATTAAAACTGCTTTGAGGTTCTATCCCACTGGGTTAGAGAATAGACTAAACAGTTAAGAGAAGTTGTTGCTCTTCCAGAGGACTGGAGATTGGTTCCCAGCACCCACATAAGGCGGCTTAGTATCACCTGAAACTCTATGTATCCATGGGATCTTATGGCCTCTTCTAGCCTCCAGGGGCACCTAAATACACAATGTATATATCTACACACAACAACAACAACAATAACAACAACACACACAACACACACAACACAAAATAAATCTTAGAAAAAATAATTGAATCTTACCATAGTCAGAAAGTTATCTTTAGGAGAATTAATGCAAACAAAATCTAGTACAGGTACTAGGCAAGAGAACTATTTATATTCTAGGGGGAATTATTCTGTGGAACAACCACAGAAATAAGGCTGAAGGTTCAAAAAGAAAAACAAAAACAAACACCTAAAAAAATATAACAACCATAACCACCATATAGACCAGCTAACTATCTGGGTATACTACCAAAGGAACCTATTTTTATAATATCACTATTCATAGTGACTAGGATATGGGTCCTGCCTAGATGTCCATCAATAGATATAATAAAAGAACGTGGCATATATAATATTGTGGAGTTTTGCTCAGCCATACAAAAAAATTATATGATTTTCAGATAAAGGAATAAAACTGGAGGCCACATTATATTAAGTGAAATAAGCCAGGCTCAGCAGGTTAAATATTGCACATTTTTCTTTCATATTGTAATCTAGATTTATATATATATGTATATGTATATATGTATATATATGCACATATGCATGTTACATGAAAGCAGGAGGTACCTATTTAGGACAAGGAAATAAATCAGTGAAAGGAGAAGGAGAGACAGTGAGGAGTAAGTGTGAGCAAATATGATGATATAAATGTAAGGATATGTCATAATGAACCCCATAATTTTGTATGTTAACTAAAAATACTAATTAAAAAAATTTAGCGGGCTAAAGACATGACTCAGATAGTAAAGTGCTTGTCTCCCAAGCTAAGAACCTGAATTCAATCTCTAGATACCACATAAAAATGCTAGGTATGTAGGGACACCGCCCATGGTTGTTCTCTGCCTTCTATGCACATGTGAGCACATATATAGGGTAATATGCATACACATGTGCACATATGTGTGCTGGTTTGAGTAGGTTTGATCCCCAGAGATTCATGTATTTGAATGCTCGGCACTATGAAGAAGTGTGGCCTTGTTGGAGGAAGTGTGTCACTGTGAGGGTGGGCTTTGAGGTCTCCTCCTATGTACAAGCCTCCAAGTCATCAGGCAAAGACAGACTGTCCCAAGGAAATGGATGGCAACATTTGCTTCCTTTTCCATATTTGAATAACATCTAAGGGAATGAATTGTCATAGATTGCTTTCCCTTTTTGTTGATATTGTTGTTTATTTGTTTGTTTTTTTCCAAGCAAGTTTTTTAAAGCCAATATTCTTGGACAGAGCAAATGGGAATTGCTGGAAATCTTTTCTCCCTTTCCTCTTCTTTTATGTAGGACTGGTTGTCATGTGTGGCCTCCTGTCTATCACTTTGTGAGATCTAGACTTGTGAAAGTGAGGTCTTGAGTGCAGAGAGTTCCATGCCAGGGCAGAACCCCAAAGCTGGATCAGATAAATTAAAGTCTGCTTGCATGATGTGCTTGCCAGATGTGGACAGACACTGAGATCAGGGCACAAGCAGGGCGTGGAAGATGCCATTACTCATAGAGGCTGGACTGACTGACAAGCAGAGGGGCCACAGAGAAAGCAAGATCTGTGGCCAGAGCAGCAGCTGGCAAAGTTGAACTAGACATCTGTAACAAAGATGAACAGTGGTCCCTGGGGGCTCTCTAGATGGGTTCACCCATCTCTCTTTGCCAGACTCCTTGTCAGAACAGCTAATTTAATTATGAAAAGTTGCAATGCCTGTGGTTGATAGAAAGAGACATGGAGCCCAGGTATACCTACCCAGTGCTATGACACATGCCTTCTAAAGATACAACACTGTGCTGTCTCTCCCTAAGGCCTTTTCAGAAGAATGTTTGTGGAGAAGGTGGGTGTCTGTAAAGATGCTGCCCTAAAGCTGGTTTAGTGAGGGATGATGTGTCTATCATCCCATGCTGTCTGCCAAGGACTACCAAGTGAATCTCCTTAGGTGTGTTCTCCTCTTCAGGAAAGGGATGGAATTGGGGTTCAAACAGACACAGCAGATAGGAAGGGAACCAGGCAAGCCTTCTTCAACATTCCTGAAGCTCCTGGGTTAAGTCCTTCTGAGGTCTCAGGAATCGAGAAGTAAAGCTGTGCTTGTGGAGACCATGGCCCGGGCACTGTCTCTATGTCCTCATTCCTGGGTTCACGACTGTTCATTTAGTTTCTCTTAGCTGCTGATAAGCATCTGATTAGTAAGTATTTGTTTTAAAATAAGCACCCTGTTGTATCTCCTACTCTATGGGCATGCTAGGGAGCCTTTATATATGCCTCATCTCCCCTGGCTGTACCTCAGAGCATATGTCTCCTCATTGCTGTCTGGAGATGGGACTGTCAACAAAGAAGCTAGGGAAGGGCAGGGCAGCCAGGAGAGGAACTGTGTGCAGGACAGGCAGGCTTAGCTTCCTCCTTTGGACTTTGCCCCTATTCCTCTCCCTTGCCAGGACCTCAACTTCTTGTCTGTGATAACAAAGTACACTTGTGTTCAACAGCTGGAATGAGAAACAACGAAATGACCTCAGATCAGATTGCTGAAGGCATAAGAATGCATTGAGCTGGAAAGCGAACTCCAGGCATAGACATTAAGGTGCTTAAAATTGGAAAAGTTCTGACCTGTTCCTACCCAGTTCAGCTGAAAGTACCCCCCTTCACCTATCTGCCACTGGCAGTTGGCATTGGACCATTAGAGAGTCATTACTTGCACTGATACTCTGTGTGCCAAAATGCATGTGGGAATAATAGTCCCTCCCATTTGAAAGGAGAACAAGGTTTTTGAGTGTTTCATATAAGACCTACAAGCATCTCATCAATGTCTAGATTTGGATAACATGCTAGTTACATAATGGCAAGTGAGCAAGATATAATTTATCCTATGCTACAGGAAGGCACAGGAATAGGTTGGCAAATTAGGCTTCAGTGTACATGCTATGTCCTTGACTCTTGATCCTCTTGCTTCTTCCACCTGGGATAGAATAAGGTCCTAGTGCCTGGCCATTGTCCACATCTCAGCATATATCAGCTCTGAGAGCCAGATGTGGGATGTGGGATCACTGAGGGCCAGATGTGGGATGCGGGAGCACCGAGGGCCAAATGTGGGATGCAGGAGCACTGAGAGCCAGATGTGGGATGCAGGAGCACTGAGGGCCAGATGTGGGATGCAGGAACACTGAGGGCCAGATGTGGGATGCAGGAGCACTGAGAGCCAGATGTGGGATGTCAAGGCATTTACAGTTCACTGAGTATCCTAGAACAATAGTAGGAAGAAAATTGGAGGTGGGGATGCAGAAATTCACTGTTTTCCTTCACAAGGCTCCAGGCAAGTTTATTCATGATTGTTTATCTTCCTGTTGTTAGAGGTGGCTGTTCTTAATGTCTAAGCCAGGCTCTACTGCCTTCAGAACATTTCTTTTTGTAACAAGTGTCAACTGACTTTTAGGAGGGTCAAGGCCATCCAAGAAAAACCTCACTTGGTGATAGTCCCGTGCCCTTAGCTTTAGTACACAGGGATGTGGGAACATTGTATGTGCTTTATAGCTGATGAGCTTCTTTCCCTCTGCCTCTTCTCGCATTTGATCATTCACTTTCAGCTGCCTCTGCTTCTTCCTCTTGGCCCACTGAGCAACACCATTCTCCTTTATCAAACCAAGTGTTGCTACTCCATAGCTTCCTCAGCTTCTTTCCTCAGTGCCTGTAGCTCCACTGTTTAACAAGGTTGGTCCAGATTGTGTGGCTCAGAGTAAGGGCTTCCCCAGCCCTCTTGACCCTTTCTTCTACACTCAAAGTTCCTCTCTAGGAACCGTCTCCCTATTTTGTCTCGGTGATACTATGCTCCACTCTACTCTTCCTATCTTGAGGCTGGCCTTGGATTCTCAAGTATTATCTTACCATATACATCCAGGCAGTTCTAGGAAAAAAAGGGTAAGCAAAGATATTAAAGAGGTGTGTTTAAGGATACAGAGTTGCAAAATGCCCAATATCATGCCAGTCAAGGTTTAGGGAGACAGATGTGATGAAGAACAAATGACACAGACAAATAATCAGGATCTTCAAAGTAAATCTGCCTTCTAAAACACAACTAATGACTGAGAAGGCTTTTTCTGGCTTGTCCTCTGTGGTAGAATGTTTAAAAAGACCTTGTAGTGACCAGAATTGTCCAAGTAGAAGCTTGGAGACTATAAACAAAGTTAACTGTACTTTTTCTCAAATTCTTTGATTACGTGATAACTTCCCAGCATTTCTTAAACATCTTCATCAGGATTACTTCCAGCACTGTCAACATTCTCATCCCTAGCACCTCCATTACTACCTTCTTTATCATCAATATCCCATCAATGCTAAATTCTTCATCTTGTATCAGCATCACCACCACCACTATCATTATCATCAGATGACGGCAATGTCCTATGAACCAAGTTCTATGTTGTGTACTTTACAAAAATTACCTTACTTAATGACCAGGCCAAGTCTAAAACATTGGTTTCTTATCTTGGTATTGCAGATGAGAAAAATAAAGCTTACATTAGTTCATTTGTGAGCACAGAGGTTCTACACCTCAGAACACACAGATGGATGGAGAAGTGCCTCCCTGCCACACAGATGCAAGTGGATAAATATACATTCAACAAGCCCTCACAGAGATGCTTTAAAAAATGAGCAAGTAACCAGTCTTGCCATAAATTACAGACATGTTGATACCAGGGAAGTTCATATCCAATCCCAATCGTATGGAGACAAGTCTGTCTTTCAGCACATGCCCATTCCAGCTTGTTACACTGAGATGACTCCACATTTTTTCATGAAAATTTGTTATGTTTTACTGATCTAATGTAATGATTGGAAGATAGAGGGGCTCTCTCTTATTTGCTTTGTCTGGTAACATATACAAGGGAATTTATTAGGGAAAATCAAGTTATCTGTTTAAATGTCAACTGAGAGATTGAGGGGAAAGACAGATATAACTGCTTATCTTCAGCAGGCTACACTGAAACCAAATAGAGGTTTAAGAGCATCACTGTCTTCTGCAGATGACTCTGCAGCTTTCCTTTAACCTAAAATTGTTTCCATCTAACTAAAACTCTTCAAAGACTCAATCCTACTCTTACCATTTAGGAGACAAGAAGAGAAAAGGAGGTGAAAAGCTCCCTTATAAATAGTTTACCCCGCCCCCCTCCCAAAATCTTTGGTTGAGTAAAGACTTTTCCATTTAAGAGCAGGTGACAGAAAGAGTTCCCCCATAGGCAGCACATTAAGACTTTGCTTAGAACTAAACAAATCTGTTCTGATGAAAGCTGGACATTCCTCATGGCCAGGAGCTAATGAAAATGTCAGTGTTTTATGCTGTTTAAAAACTGACAATTCAACAGCTTTACAGGAGCTATTCAATGTTTATCATCACTTACAAGAGCTCAAATGCAGACAAAGAAAAGGCAACAGAAGAAATCAAGTCACTTTGCTCAGAAATGCAAAGGGTCCATGACTGTCATGTTCAATTACAAGTGAGCCTCAGGCAATAGAAGGACTTGGCACAGGCATGTTGGGGATCTATACCTTTAAATACAATCATTTTACACTTTCATTTTATACTTCACCCTATTAAGGACACATGGCTTGGGGAACCAGAATACTAGAGAAGATTCTTAGAGCCAATCTATGGGAGTGTATTAAGAGCATCTATGGGGGGTTGTCAAATTCTGTTTTAGATCTTATCTAAGCTACTAGAAAGAAAGACAGACTATATAACTTCAAAACCAATAAAAGGGGGGAAATTAGAAAGCCTTAAAGCCAAGAAAGTGCCATCAACTCAAACAGGATAGTTTGAGGAGAGAAAAAGAAGAAAAATTAGAGTAAAATGTGCAAAATATCATACAATAAACATGAATAGCTTAAATTCAGTGATTAAAAGATAGAGACATAAGACATTTTTTCTTAAAAACCATTGATAAAAAACAGACCACTAAAAGATAAAGGCTAGAAAAACAAAGATGGGAACACATATACAAACCAAAATGATGTTTCATCAGCAATATAGTTTATGCTAAAGGCATCAATAAGGTGAAAGGGGGATTTAGGGACCAGTTAGAAGGAGTGGCAATGGTAGACAAGAAGATTCCCAAAGCTAATAAAGTATATCTTAGTACAGAGAAATCAAAAATTGACAGGATTACTAAAAAAAATCATCAAGATCCTCAACCATTTTGAATATAATCGTTTTATCTCTCCCTGAAACTGAGCACTTACTGATAAAGGAACTAATAGGGATTTGGAAGATTTCAGTTACATAATTTAGTAATTTTAATGGAAAAATATGCATTATCTTCACGTGCATGTGGAGTGACACTGAACGGTGTCAATATATCCTACAACATGGAACAATATACTTGACACCTGCTCTGTGTTAAAACCGTATCCTGGCTGTGCTAGAACATGCCTATAATCCCAGTACTCAGGAGAGTGAGGTGGAAAGATTAAGAGTTAAAAGTCAGCTGATGATGTGTATAATGAATTACAGGTCATCCTGTGACACACAGACTGACTTAGTCAAAACAAAAAACAAAAAACAAAAGAAAGAAAAAACAAAGAAAGAATACTAAACTTCAGAACTTCACATTAAGAGCGACTCACAGAGTTCTCAATGTAGAAAGCAAATTTTATCTCCCAAGGTTTATTCTAGCTCTTCATAAAAACCATTTCTGACCAGTTTAGGCCCATTGCTTCTCAGTAACTCCACTGTGCTTTCTTCCTGTACCTTACCCAAGTCATCACCATCCTCATTTACTTCCTCATTTAGTCACATTGAAATGGAAGTGACTTGCAATTATCTCCTGGCTTGAAGTCTTGCTCATGGTAGGTCCTCAGTGAGCATTTGCAAATGCCTGCCTGCCTCTCTGTGGCCTGTAGTGGTCACAGCTCCTCCAAGACTTCAAAACCTAGATGCATTTTCAAGAAGAAATGTTGAAGGAATCTGTCATCATGCCTGAAATAAATCGTAGGTGCCAAATAAATGTCTGTTGAGTAAATGATTACACTATGATTTCCATGTGGCAGCAGCTACCTGATATCATAAGCCATGTTGCCTGTTTAAAGCTTTATTATAGTAACTGAAGGGTCTGATTCCTGGCTGCTTCTTCCCGTAGCTTCTATCCCTTCATGGTATTGAATCCTGCCTTGTTGGAGGCTTCAAATGTAGACACAGAAGAGAACTTGTAATCTCTTTTTCACTAATCTATTCTGTTAATACTATCTAGATACTAGCCTTTGTCAAAACAATTAAAATTGATGCATTTGTTTCTTAAAACAGCCACATGCCAGCACAATGACTGTACTCTCCAGTTAAAGAAATAAAATATGGGGTGTAAAACAACAGCTTGATAACTCAAAATCAGAAATATATTGTGATGCCAGACCAATGGATAGAGGAGAAGGAAGAATCACCATGGGCTCTAGACAAATTGCTCGTTGGTCTCTAGTCTACAAAACAGTCATACTGTTGATACTTTCTTCAGAAGCTGCAATAGGGACTAATGAGATTACTCCATTGGTCTACTAAATCCAGTGCACTCTAACAAACTTCATAAATGTTGCTAAGACTTCTCGTCCTGGCACAGTGAACTCATAGCCACTCTGTATTAGTTTCCAAGTTTTCCTAAAGACACTATTCTCACCTGTAAGCCCATTACACAGGAGGCTGAGGTGAGAGGATTTCAAGTTTGAGGTCTTATCAGACTGGGTCACATACTGAGACCTTATCTCCAAAGACCTAAGGGTTCTGAGTACTCTGAATGGTGGAACTCTTCCCCTACCTCATAGAAGGCCTGCAGACCCGTTCATGGCATTGCAAACCAACCATAAAGCCCTAAACAGTTGCTTTGTTAAGCTATTTTCTGGATCTCTTTTGCAGATTCATTACTAAGATGGAATGTATTTCGATACTCCTTTGTATCTGATTTAGTCTGCTCCTTACTAAAGCACAGCTAGATCAACCCTGGCCAATATCACATGTATTTAAGTGGCCTTTTGACTGAAGACTTCAAGAAGATGGGAATGGATGCTGGAAAGGTGGCTAAGATGACAACATGGATAACAAAGGGACAGATTGTCTGAGATTTTCTTCTCTAGCCTGACCTTCCTTCCTCAGAAGCCACTGTTCTAGAATGCAAACTTTCCACCATAATTGTCTGCTTGTCAGATCTTTTCCGACACCATGGCCACAGGTGGGAGCCATCAGTCACCGAGGGCTCCCCTAAATTGTTGACTATCCAAAGAGTATGAACAAGCCTTACATTGGTTTCTGAACCCAGAAGCAGAGCTATTTTGATGGTGACTCTTTATAAACATCAGAGAATTCCAGAGGGCTATCCCCAATGGATTCCTACAGCCTAACCTTGCTTTCATTCAAGCAAAGACAGCAAAGGTATTCAGTAATGCTCTTAAATGCTGTGTTTTAAAGTTGGAAATGTTCTCAATTTTTAGAAGTCACAATATTGTCTATACACATAGAGAAACTGCTACACAATATCATCATGGTTTAGGGCTGACTGTGATTGTTTCTTTCTCAGTGTGTGTGCAAACATGTGCGCATGGGGGGGTGCATGTGTGTGTGTGAGTGTGTGCGCGTGTGTGTGTGTGTGTGAGTGAGTGTGTGTGTGTGTGTGTGTGTGTGTGTGTGTGTGTGTGTGTGTATGTGTGTGTGTGTTCTAAAGGTCTTCAGTTCTCAGGTAAGGAGAAACTGATATAAAAGGAATACTATATTCTCTTCAAGCCAGAGTCTTTAACCACTAGTGCTGCTGACATTTTGGGCTGGATAATTCTATGAGGAGGTTATCCTCAGTAATGCAAAGTGATTAGCCATGACCTCCATCCTTTGGATAACAAGAACACATGCTTGCTCCTCAGACTTTGAATTAAGACAAACAAAAATGACTCAGAACATTGCTAATTATCACTATGCCGGAGGTAGGTAAAACAGTTTCCAGCTAAAACACCTCTGTTTCAAGGTTTCTCCTTGACCATGGTGTATCAAGAGTATCTACACAACATACAAAAAAGCAGGAATCAGTCTGAGCTAGGTAAGTCTCAATTATTATGCTCATTTTCCTATGTGTGAAGTTTTGGTTAGTGTGGCATTGAGAGTGATTTTTAAGTCTTTTGCTTCTCAGGTCTGATCTTTATTGGGAGCTGTAGGGATGAAGCCAGCCTCACAGTGTTACACCCCTGACCAAGAGCCAACAGCATGACTACTGATATACCACATCCATCTCTGGGACTCAGTTTCCCTGTTGCTGACAATGCTTTTATGGGGCACTGATTCAGTCGTAGGTCCAAGATGGAAAACAGAAGAGGATTTCTACTATTTACCACCCATTAAAAAGGCAGCGGTGGGACCACAGCCAGTATTGAAATCAGTGACCAGCTGAATCAGTAGAAAATATTGAAGAAGAGGTCATCAGTGACAGTAGTTGTAAATTTGTAAATTTATCCTAGAAGATGGAGATGTAATCTAGCTCTCCTAGATGATGGATGGATATAGGAATTAGATACCAAGAACCCGAAGATAAGAGATGCTCCAGCAGACAAGGCCCAAACTGAGCAAAGCAGAGATAAGCACATGTAGATGGGAAACACATGGGCCTGGGGAATACTAGGCATATGGAAAAGAGACAAGCACTAGAAATAACTTGGCATAAAGAAATAAAGAGAAACATCCATAAGAATCGACTAAGCAAATAGCAGGTAGCTCTGAGGGGTACAGATCCATGGTCTTCGAGGAACAGCAGGCCTGAAAGTGCTACCTCTTACATAGAAGGCTATGCTAGCATCTGTTCCTGCTACCCATTACAGTCCTGCTTTCAGCTGTTATGATTTGGGTTCATTTCACTTGGCTACTGGAGTGCAGTGGTTTGACTGAGAGTGTCCTTCCATAGGCTTGCCTGTTTGAACATTCTCTTTCGAGTTGGTTGGTGCTGTTTAGGGAAGGCACAGCCCTGTTTGAGGAAGGATGTCACTGGGGCTGAGCTTTGAGGTCAAAAGCCTCATTCTACTTCTGGCTCTCTTTCTGCTTTGGGCTTGCATTATAAGATGTTAGCTCTCAGCTCCTGGTTCCTGCTGCCATGACTGACCCTCATTCTTTTGGAGCTATCAGCTAGAATAAACTCTTCCTTCTATAAGTTGTCGTGGATACCGTGTCTTATCTAGCAACAGAAAAGAGACCACTACATAGAGGAAGCTGCTCAGCCTCAGTTTGAGTTCTCAGACAATAGAGTCATGGCATGTCTGCTTTGCCCATAGGGGATTACCACTCAGAGGAATGGACTGGCTTCACTTGAGCAATAGTGAGCCTCTCCTCCACTCCCATTGAGGATGGTAGATCTGAAGGTATTGAGGATACTCTCTTCTTCATCCCAGGGAGGGAATTCTGGGGGTACTAGAAGTAACACTTTCCCTAAGACCATGGCTCATTCTCTCTCTTTGCAGCTTAAACTGACTCTTTGGTCTTCTGTAGAAGATCACAAATTAGGAGAATCCCAATGAGCACATGATGGCAAAGCCAGGGATGCCACAGTCATAGAGCAATAGCCTGTTACTACGGGTACATAGCCGGGAAGACTCAAAACAGAAACAACACCCAAACCCATTGTCCTTATTCTCTGATCCCAAAGGAACGTCTAGAGCTTCAAGAACTACAATTCAATTTCAAGCTTGGAATCCAATCTGCTTCTAACAGACAAATCAAATGTTAAGTTCCTTTAAAAAGAATCCTGAGATATGATATTTTTACAACCTATAAAAATCCAACTGTCTCCTTTATTTCCAAAGTACATGCTACCTTAATACTGTGAAGATCCACCTTTATAGTTTCTAAAAAGCAAATTCTAAACAGATGTGGTGGTCATCATTTTTACTGAAATTAAATTTAAATGGCAAGAATCCTTCATTAGCTCCATCCATGTGACAGTGTGACACAATGTCAAAGTGGCATCTTCTGCCCATGTATTCAGTTCCTACCACCCGTACTTAGCCAACTCACTCATGAGATATGCATGAATCCAATAAAACTCCCAAGACTAAGAAGAACTACACTATGCTTCCTACGTTCTTAATGACTTGACAATTCGCCTCAAAGAGGCTAATAAAGCCGACCTTTATCCCATTTTATTAGTGCATTTGTCTGTCTCTATATTTATATATGAATGTATCAATCAATGAGGACAAGGGGATTGGGCATATTCTACTTCATGAAAAAGAGGTTAAAGTCCATTGCTGGTGCTTTACTATTCTCTGATTCCCCTTCCCTTCTATGCCGCCACTGCTGAACCACACATAGACACATGCTTGCGGATCTCATAAAGAAGGCTGAGATGATACTGAGAGCATCAGAAGAGTAAGCAAATATGAGAAACAGATGGAAGGAAGGTGGAGGAGCATGTCAGGCCCTGAAGGACAGGCAAATCTTTATACTCATTATAAAAACAAAATGAAACCACCTAGAATGGTTTATGGAGAGAGTCCATGATATAATTTACATTCTTTGAAGATCGTTGTGCTGATGAATTTATGCCCGTGATGGATATCAAGTTCCTGGAGAAGAGTACTTGGTTATGTCCCATCAATGTCCTCATAACACACCCTGTTAGAACCAATGGCTTTGAGAGTGTTGTGTACATCTGAGCACCAAAGATACCTCCAAACTCAGCTTGCTGGGCCCCAGAGAGTTTCAGAATCACTAGATCCAGGTGAGTCTAAAGATTTATATATCTAAGGTATTCCCGTGTGATACAAGTAAGCAGACTGATGATCCAGGCATTGCATTTGTGTCAAATCTATTGAATATATTGGCCAGTGGAGGGACATGAATACTGTGTAAGACAGAACAGTGGAGCTAAGCAGTGGCTAGGGTGTGACCTAAAACAGTAACAACTGACTCTAACTATTCCTCTTCTTTTCTAAATTATTCTCTGTCAAATTCTATGATGGTAACAGCAAAGGAACTAACATGCCCCACACAGAAGTATTCTGAAAGGAAACATCATAGTGATGAGAGAAGACAAGACAAGACAAGACTGCACTGCCTAGTTTCATTATATATTAAATATCATTCCTATATGTTTGCAAAGGAATGTGATTTACGTGTGTAGGCATTATTAACTAACATCAATCTAGAGGGGGTATCAGCTGGTGATCCATCCTTGGTACTATTCCATAACTAACAGTCAAGTTAAACTTTCCTGAAAACTCAGGAATAAAGATCATGGCCCATGCTATTTGACTCAAAGCACATGATGTTTGTGCAGTGCACAAACTATACAACAAAGTAGATTGCCAATGTTTTCCTAGAAGGATCATTTAGAATGCCAAACTCAGGAGCTTATTTCACTAAGACAAACAATGAGACTTTGAACATGAGGACGTTAAAGAGACATAACCAAGTACTTCAGGGAAAAGTCAGGTGCAGCCTCTGAAACCACTCAAGAAACCACAGCCAAGGACCTGCAGCCTCTGTGGGTTTACATTGTTCTATATGGTAGGGATGTGGTTCCCACATGAAAAGGGTAGATCTACCCAGAATTGGTATCGTAGGCCAATCAAAAATGAGTAGTTGACACAGGGACAGTTTGGAGTTTAGAGATTCAGTAGTCTGAGGCTCAAAGTATCATGGGTCCATGCCTTTCTGTTTTTGTTTTTCAAGGAAGAATCTAGTTAGACATGTTTCAGGCTTGGGCAAGGCTACATTTAAACACAGGGGTGTTCTTGAGTGAAATTGCATCTACTCAGTAGGAACTCAGGATCTCTCTATAGTGACATCACTTGGGGTGGGAGTGAAAGGTTGAAACAAAAAGGGCCCTAGCAAGAAAATAGCCAATGTAGCATGGACAAGGACAAGTGACCTCTCTATCCACATAGCCAGATGCAGAAATGGCGTGCAGCTTGGATCCACAGTCCAGGCTGATGGGCATTATGGAACAGTCTGGCTATAAATTAAACACAAAAAAATAGAGTATAATCCCTACACTCCAGCCAAAAAAAAAAAAAAAAAAAAAAAGTACCAATGAGTCCCCAAATCCAAAGACATTATTCCCTCTCTCTTAATCCCAGTACTCCACATTAATCACAGTTACCCACCTCCAAAAGGGTAAAAGTGAACACTGGACCCGCTCCGATGTCACAATGCCACCGGATCCTCCCCGCTGTCTCCCTCCTCCTCCTCTTCTTCTTTACAGACAGGTAAAGTTGGATCTCTTGAAGGAACTGGGGGCTCCCACTCTAGGCAAAGGTTGGACAGGTGATCAATGTACAGCATGAGATTTGGCTGTGCCTACACGTGCCTCCGACAGAGCTGGATCATCTAGGGCAATGAAAATTGTAAGCGACAAGAGAGCAGTATTAACAGCACGGGCTGGGAACCAGCAGGCAGCACACGATGCAAGTCCCCGGGACACCCAGCAAGCATCCTTCCTCTCACTCCTTCACTCCACACACTCAAGCACTGTGCCAGGCTCTGGGTGGGGAGAGGGGTGGGAGATACACACAGAGGCCCTGCCCTTGTGAGGCTTCTGGGGTACTGGGGAGATGATGAGACAGGTAATCGCAGGACAACAGAGTTGAGGACCTAGAGCACAAAGGCAGCCAGTCCAGAAACAGAGAGGTGTATTATGAACAGTCTGGGGAGCTTTCCCAGAAGTAACATTTACTATCAGACCTGAGACTTAAAAGGATTGGGGTGGGTTAGCATGTGCAGAGTTCCTGAGATGAATGAAGATCAGGGAAGCAAGGACAGGGGCCAGAAAGGCCTTTACTCTCCTCCTTTCTCCATCCCATAAGTCTACAGCAATCTGGAAAACTCAGATTTGGCATCGGCTGCCCTCACCGTGACATGCTCCCCTTAAACCAGTTGCATTTCTACCTCTGGTAGGATCTCACCAAAGTAAATGTCTTAGGAAGTGACGGTTTCTATAAGAAGTGAGAAGAAATCCGTGGCTGGTGTGGAGGTCTGTTATAAAGCTCACCTAAAAGTAGTAAGCTTCATTTGGGGTTGTTGAGTTTAAAGGTCTGACTCAAAAGCACCAAGGGTCCCCTCCCTTTGGCTCGCCTACCGTGCACTCTTCTTCCCAAGTCATTGGCTATCGGCAGAGGGAGCATTTCATGCCTCCTAACCCTAGTGTTTCTCATCTCTACAAGCTCATCACAGCCATAATACCTCCCACTTGCCGTTAGGCAATTAAGAGAAACCAGACAGCTGATGAAGCCAGTGCTGTCAGGGGCCTCCACATGGGGAACAAACCAAACCACAGCAAAACAAAAGCTTGTGGGCAGCAGCAACCCAGCAGCTTGAAAGTAGCCCTATGGTTCTAGCTGCTATGGTTGCTCTAGGGTTCTAGCTGCTTGTGCCTCATGAAAGAAACCATTGTAAGGTGTAGTTTAAGAAAAGGACACTAGCCCATGGTCACCATTCCAGAAGCAAGTAGTCCACAGCGGCTTGCCTTTATGTTTTAATACTATCATAAAACACAGGGCTTGAAAACATCCCTGATTGAACCCAGGAAGAAACAAAACCCTCACTTCTAAGAAGGGGAGCAGGCAGCTACTTTAGAGACAAAGAAAGGATGTCTTTTTAACCTATGACAACACAAATTTGTTTAGGTTTGCCCTCCACTAAGTAAGTAAGCAATTAGGTTTTTTCCAATAAAAATATCCCTGTGCATGTGCAAACACCGGGGGCAATCATATAATTACTCTGCCCAATCAGATTCAATTGCTGACAGTTGAGTCCCCACTGCTCATTAACTTCAGATCGCAAGGAGGTCTTACTGAAGCTCTTGCCGTCTCCTGACAAAGGCTCCTATACACAGGCACAGAGCTGGCACTACCTCACGCAAGATAATCACCCCTACGCCACCAGTGCCAAGGCAAGCCCACTCCAGCTTTCCTCTGAAAAAAAGAAACGGCGGAGAACTTTGAAGACCCACAGGTTTAAACGCCCTGGCTTCATTTGGGGGAGCTCACTGCTAAATATAAGAGTAACCTTTCACCCCCACACTTTAAGTGGCATAATTACATAATTAAAACCAATTATGTCATTTAACAGAGACGTTTTCAAGCCAATTACCGCAATCACTGACCTCAGAAGATTTCCCACACTGACCTGTGACAATGAAGATTGCGATAAATTTAGACACGGGCTTCCGAAAGAAGGCTGGCACAGCTGTTTGAGTGTGTTGGAGCCAGTGTGGATACTTCTAAACTGTAGAGACTGAATGGAATTGATTTGTTGTAATGTCACAATCACTATGTGTATTTGCACAGTCCTTCCAATAGTCTAAGATAGTAGGTAATTGGATTTTTTTATCCCTCTGTGACAGGAGCTTCTATAGGTGGCTGAGAAGGGAGGTGAAGAGGTTCATAACAATGTCTGAGTTATATTCTAGCAGCAAGGCCGGTGTGTGTGTGTGTGTGTGTGTGTGTGTGTGTGTGTGTGCATACATGTGTGCGCGCACACACACGTGTTCAGATCTATTTTTTAGTTTAGGCACCTATCTCACCCCAACTGCAGGCACACATCTGCCAGATGTTCATTCTAGCTCAGGGATACGGCACACCTAGGTCATAGTGACAGCCCCATTGTCTCTTAGCATTCTCTAGCCTCAGCACTGGTTCAAGGATGAGTACAGGATTCCAAGCCAATGAGACACATGAAGCCTTTGCTGAGTGCGGGTCTTGGAAAGGAGTCTCACTCTTGTTTACTGTACTTGCATGTGGGAAGAAGGAAGCACTGGTGCTCAGTCGTCATCCCAGTAAGAGAATGAGAAAATGGAGACCAAAGACAGAAGAACGTGGCTCTCTAAAACAGCTGCCATGCATCCATCTATGCACACAGCACATTGAGAAAACCAAACTGGCCAGCTCTAAAACTCAGGAGAGGAAGGATGAGAGCTATCAAGACCTACAGCTTGGACGCAGTTTCGGATAAGGATAAGGGCAGAGTTAACGCAGCATGGCTGTGGGCAACAATCTTGCCCCCGCTCCTCACAACACAGTTAAATGCAGCCAGTTTCTTAGTTATTTAAAGAACATACCATTTTATGGGCAGGAAGAAAGACTTTAATCTGCAAAATGATTTTTATCACAAACTAAACATCCTTGTAACTTTCTGGTCCTCTGCTTTTGTCAAAGTTGTCTCTCCTTGGAGTTAAGGCAGCTGTTGGAGCTGGGAAGACCTCCCTTGACGTGCACTTTGCCCAGCTCAGCATACCCCTGTTCTCTGTAATGCCTGGGTCCACATGGGATGTAAGATCTCAGGACACTGAATTCATTAAAAGTGCAGTGTTTTCTCCCTCTTTTATCTCAGACCTTGAAGAAAAGCAACATGAGCAAAATATCCTTAAATGTCAACTTAATATTATGTAAGTTTGGGACAAGACCATTTTGTGCTCTGAGGATTATTTGTGTACACTGCATCCCTAGGTACCTACCAGATGCCAGTATCTCCCATCTCTCAGCTTGTGGCAACTGGAAATGTTAGCAAACAGGGCCAAATGCTCGAGGATGGGAGCCAGGACTAGTTGAGAGTCACTTCTTTAATGCAACACTTGGAGAATGACCAGGACACACTCCCTGCATCTTTGAGAGTCTTCGTGTCTTGTAGTGCTATGGTCTCAGTGAGAGGGAAAAGCCACTTTCTTTAGTACTTTAGGGAAACCACGTCGAATAGTCCTGGAGTGATGTAACTTAAACACACACACACACACACACACACACAACCCAAAAACCAAACCAAACCAAACAAAAAACAAAGTAGCCATAGTGTTATCTATAACAGGCATGGAACCCCGAAGACTGGCTGAGTCACTCAGAACCAGAGTGGAGAGAAAGCATTTCTAGCAGGAATTGTATTGCCTACATACAGGCACAGAAACAAAGGCCAGGTCTTTGTATGGTGAGCTACAAAATGAGCATTTGGCTTCTTCTCCAGGAAAGAAAACAGAACTTTAAGATTATTGCTGTGCTCCTTACACTTTTGGGTTGGCTAAAAACATGAAATTGGGGTGGGCTTTACAGAAATGCTCCCTTCAACAAAGCCCTAAAAGTCACCCACTTTATAGAAAAAGAAAAAAGCCAAATGTGGCTAACACCTCGCTTATTTGGACACATGTGGGAGAAGACATTTAAAAGCATCAAAATTGATGGTTACATAGGTTTTTTTTTTTTTTTCCTAAGAAAAGCACCTGGTTGCGTCGCAAGTGATTAAGAGTAGACTGGTCAAAGTGTCTCCCTCACAAATGGTCTGAATGGGAAAATAAGGCAGGGTTCACTGAGCTAACACATCTGTTGCTACACAGGGAAGAAGTAGGGACAACTGATGAGCTCCCTGTCCAGCAGGAAGGCAGCCTGGTGGGGGTGAGGTTCCCCCAGAGAGATCTAGCTTCTGGGCACAGATTTCTGTGTATCTCAGGGTCCTGAGCTCTGATCGAGTGAGTAGGAAGAACCATGATAGTTTATGTGTGAAGCCTGGGCCTTGTTGGGGCTCCCTAGAATGAAAACAGTTGGATCTAGCTAGACATTGCCCAAGGTGAAAAGCTCCAAGGGAGTTCAGTCCCAGAAGGGATGCCTCAGCCTGCTCCATTGATTCTCAGGCAGCCTCAGCTCCAGCTATCACCTTGCTCAGTTTTCTCATTCTTCTGGTTCCTCATTGTCCAACTGAACCTGTGTCTCATAGACTGCTACAAAATCTGATTATAAAAAGAGACACGTCTCAAGTGGATCAAGAACACGAATAAATGGGTCCCTGAAGGCCTTGGTGCCTCTCTTACTGCCCTCCTACCAACCATTCGTTAAATACCATTTAGAATAGTCAGAGAAAAAGAGAAGAGCTTGGCTTGAGGGTTCAAGCACAACCGTTCTCAACCTGTGGGTCGCAACCCCCCCTCTCCCCCGACAAGGGTCGCACATCAGATATTCTGCCCATCAGATACTTACATTGCAGCAGGAAAATTACAGTTATACAATTGCAATTAAGTGATTTTTATGGTTGGGGTGTCATCACAATATGAGGGACTGTATTAAAGTGGCTCAGCAGGAGGAAGGTTGAGAACCATCATTCTAGCAAAAGCCACAGTGATTCTGGTAAGTCCCATAAGCAATGGCTTCCAGAGACTGGTGACTGACTATAAAGGAGCTAGGCCTCTCAAGCTTAGAGTTTAATTGACATGGTGGAATTCTTACAGACTCGTGTGTTCACCCTCCACAGGTCCTCTGCCCTTGTCAACCAGTGCATTCATTTATTCATATTTTACTTTTACTGTTTAATGAGTGTTTGGCCTGCAGGTATGTATGTATACCACACGTGTGCCTGGTGCCTGAGGAGAATAGAAAAGAGTGTTCAGACCCCTTCAAACTGGAGTCAGAGCTTGTGATTTGTCTCCATGTGGGCATTGGGAATGAAATTGCAATTCTTCTGTAAACAGAACAGGCTCCCCAGCCTCCAAGGAAAATATGAATATGCTGGTAGTCAATCCATATGTTCCCTTCCCAAGGACTCTGAAAAAAAATTATTTGTTGTTCATCTGAAACTCAGATATAACCAGATATCCCATACCTTGGTTTTTTTTTTTTAAATTATTGTCATGTTTTATGGTGGTGGCCATTTTCAGTGAAACTTAGAGCCTGGTGTATACTAGACAGTTGCTCTCACACTCTCAAGTCCCCCTATAATTTGTTAAATCGAGTCAATCCTAATCCAAAACCAAAGCAGAGTTAAGTCAAGAAATGATTGCTCATGGCTCAGAATGAATGGGGCATTATAAAGAGACTAGAATTACTTCAATAGATTTGAAGCATCTCAGCTCTAAGATGGTCATAACCTAACTCTGGTTAGAAGTTGGCTTCAGAGATAACTTAAGGAATTCACAACCCAATTACTGTTTTACAAGCAAGCCTGGGACCTCAGGCACTCAGGGGATTATATGCTACATTTGCCTTGAAAGGTTAAAGTGGCTGTAATTGTTAACCTTGCAACTCACAATCAGAACTGGGAAAGTGGCTTTTAGGGCACAGATTATAGGGAAATCATTCTTGACCCTTTTGGGGGTCACTCACATCTTTGAGAACACTTGGTAAAAGCTGTGGAAGTTCTCCATAGAAAAGTTCTTATATACAAATTTCCAGGCTTTTGCAGAGTATCATTGTAAGGCAGAGAGGTCTTCCATAGAACCTATGGTTCATGAGCCATTTAAGGGTCTAGGAGGCTTACACTGGGACAAGAATCCTTACATTTTCTGCCTTGGTATTCCTCTCCCATGTTTGAGTGGGAAAGGAAGAGTTGGTGGTCGTACTATGAAACTGTAAAGCAGAAAGCCATCGTACTGTGGGCTATCTACCAGTAGAGCAATGGAGCAGCTCGCTGGGCTCCTCGGACTCTGGTTTCATTGTTGGGGAATGAATAGGCCAGCCTGACTGTTTTCACAGGTCATGTCCTTCCGACCCAGCAACCAGGTTTCTGGGAAGGGCTCTCTTAGGTTCTGGAGCACTGCCCAAGATTCTGTATTTGAAAAAAAAAAAGTTTTAAAGCACTGGCTATGTGGTGACTGAAGTCAACAAAGCGCCCTTAGTTCTAAATCATCTGATTATCTGATCCTGGATTCTGCAGCACAGAGGTCAGAAAACAGTTGGGGAGGTTCTGGGACATTTTTCTTTGAGTCTAAAAGAAAACATTTGGCAGGGACAGAAGAGAATGGCATCCCAGCCTGACCACTTTCCCATTCACCATTTCCTTCTTGTCTGCTGCTCCCTTTTCTTCTCAGGACAAGCTGTCTACTGCTCCTCCAACAACACACAAAACATTTTCTTTCGGTTTTATGAAGCTGCCTTTCCCTGGGTAACCAAGAGACCTAACACAGACTGCTCTATTAGTTAATAGTCTCAATGATAAAGGGCAGGTGTGCCCAGCTCTGAGCCTCCTAGGGCTCCAAAGCTACCTACAGATGAAGCCCTGGTAGTTTTTAAGCAGAAGAAAGCTGGGGGCAGGGTGGCAGTTAAACGTGTTACACAACTTTACCCACATAGCCAATGTATTGAAGACATGAATCATACAGAGTATAATTGAAGCTAAACAAAAAATAATGCTTGTTTTACTCATTATTTTTTTCCCAAAAACAATTTACCACTTTAAGGAAGTTTTTAATGTCCACTAACATGAACCATAAAGCTAATGTGAATGTTTATTGATACTCACTGACATCTAAGAAGATGTAGTGTGTTCATTGTTATCACCTCAAAGGAAAATAAAGGGCTTGGTTTTGGGGATTTTTATCTTTATCTGTCCTTGGTTCCTGAAACAGCATGAGAACTGCACACCCTCTGTTCTTGCTTGTCAAAGGATACCAGTGGCCTGCTGGGAAGAGCATGCTGGGAAGTAATGTTCCACACTTTGTGTTAAGATTTGAGGAGAAAAAAAATAGAGAGCTCGTGTAAATTACAGACAAAGTTGACAAATTTCACGGCTTAGTCATGGTTAACATATCGGATTTCATGGTTTGACAGAGATTAACAAGGAAATCATATTAGAGTTACAAGTATTAGTCGATTCTTAGGTATTTGGAAAAGAAACTCCATGTTCTCTGAGCTCTCATTGCCCATTCAGTACCCCCTTTTGTCTTTCCTGCCATGGACGCCCACCCCCTGCCAGGCCAGAGGGAGCAAATGGGATCTCCCAAGTTCCTGAGTTACCCATAGTCAAGGCAGGGGCCAGCCTGTACCTAGCAGAGCCCAGGGGGAGCTCTCAGCCTCCACAGAATAAGGCAAAGTTTAGCATTATGCAACCCAGTTCATAGAACAGTAGGGATTAAAAAGCAGCATACTTCTATGCAGTACATATAAGTCCACCTAAGTGTATGTACTAGGGAGGGAAATGAAGTATCACTTTTTCGAACTATGATATTTGAGTTGAAAAGTATGCTTTCCTATCTTTATGAGGCCATTCAGTTGAAGCCTTGCTGTTAGAAGTTGTATGCAGGCATGGACTTCAAAAAGCCTGCTGCCTGCCTGCCATTTGGCCTCAGGGCTCTGCATATCCTCTTTCTGCTAAAAGGCCTGCTTGCCTGTCAGCTTTGCATAAAAGATACCAATTTGTCAGCCATTTGCTCTCTCTCTCTCTCTCTCTCTCTCTCTCTCTCTCTCTCTCTCTCTCGGAACCTTCCTAAGGAGAAATTCTCTACACATCTTCAGTCTTCAACACTGTCCCACTAGCAGCAAGAAATCCATTCTCTCTCTGTCTCAGACCCATTTCCTTCCCAGGCTGTCCTCCAGGGTCTTATAGGATGTCCTTAATCAGAACCACATTACTCAGCCAGAGGAAGTCCCCCAGCAGAGGCTGGCAAGACTCAATGGCAAATTAGTTTCAGAACGTGGAGGGTCACATTGGGAATAAAAGGCACAGTTATCTATTGTGTTTTCTTTAGTTGAGAGAAGGGAGGCAGAGGGCCAACTCTGAAGAAACCCGGGTTTGAATAAGGAGTGGCCACTCAGGAGAGGAGTACCATTAATTGTGAGCACAGCCCTCAGTCGTGGAAAAACTACAGACCTTACATTCTAGGTATCTTGGGCAGCAGTAAAGATTTTCTCTCTGAACAGACAGGGCTTCTATACTTTAGTAGTACTCCATATGGGTAAGATTAAAATTAGCTAAGTTTTTTTCTTTTTCCATTGTGATTATCACATGATTGTGAGTTCACATACACACACTACATCTGTGTGTCAGATAAACATTTAAATAATAGCAGCTACCACTGATTGTCTCATGGGTCATGATAAGTTCTTTGCACATTCAGTTTCTCAAGTCAGTCCTTATTTTACAAAGGCTGAAATTGACTGGACACACAAAGTTAGACAGAGAACCCAAGATCAAACACAAAAGTACCTGACTCCTCAAATGCATGTGTGTGTGTGTGTGTGTGTGTTTGTGTGGTGGGGGGAAGATTTGTTTTGTTGTATCCTTCTTTTTCTTTTCTTCTTTTTTAGGGGTGTGTGTGTGTGTGTGTGTGTGTGTGTGTGAGATAAAGGATTTCTGTGCATGTACACACATGTATGAGTGCACATGGAGACCAGAGGTCCACTTGGGATGTCTTCAATTGTTCTTGTCTGTAATTTTTTTAAATTTTATTTTGTGTTTGTATGTATGAGACTGTGATCACATGTCTGCCCAGGTCCTCAAGCTTGGTGGCAAGTGTTAAACAGGTGTATAAGTTTTAGTTGAATGCAAGGCCTTTTTCACAGGAATGTAGGTAGGCTACAGGCTATGGGCATTCAGGGAAGAGAGAGAAGGGAGTTGAACAGAATGCCAAGATTCCTTTCATGAATTTTTCCAAGTCCAGCTTGGCTAGAGAGACCATGGGGAGGACCAGAGGGCAGGCAGCTGAATGGAAATCTATCCCACCCCAAACTGCTGGCAATCCTCTATCTTGAATGTGTGTTTACTGGGGGGGGGGGGGGGGGCGGAGGCATTCCAAGGTACCCCCAGCTTCACTAACACCTTGGGGCAGCGAACAATTAGAAAGAACTTTTCATCAAATGCCCCACTATAAAACCATTTCCCAGGAAATGGAACACAGCGTGGAGCCAGCTGACTGCATTTTCCACCAACAATGAGCCTTGTGGGGAACAGGTACTATATTTAAATGATTTTCCCCCAGCTTTCTGCCAGCCAAGTCTGTCTTTCAAGGAGACCTACATTGCTGTGCTGAGGCTCCCTCCCCTCTGGCCATCAGGATTGGAATAGGGAATAGGCCCTGTCTCTTCAACACCCATGTGTAAAATGCCAATAAACAAACCAGCCACGGCCTACAGGCCTAATTGCCTTTTAACTCCACCAAGATGATAAACTCCCAGAGCAAGAAGGAAAGACTCCCAGGGATTTAACAAGTTTATCTGCAGGCCACTTGAACGTTTTCTGTCTGCCTACACTTCAGTGAGTTCACTAATAAAAGGAAAAAGGACCTGAGCCTCAAACCCTTCAATGACTACAAAATCGCAGATTTAAAACGTATGGCCAACAAAAAACCAACCCATTAGCCAAGCTTTACTTTAGGTGTTTGTAAAGGCCAAAGCAAGGATGGCAGGCCCTGCTCATTCCCAGCACTGGCCACTTCCCTTCAGAGAATTGCTTGCAAAGCAACCAAAGTCTTCTCACAAGGAAATGGCAAACCCTTTAAGTCAAGGAACTGTAGTGACAGGTGAGAGCAGAAATCCACACTGGTGATGGAGGAGCCCCCCCCCCCCCCCCAGCATCTTCTTAAGTTCTACAATGGCATCTCTCCTTAAAGGGATTTCTTCCTTTTTCTTTTTTTTGAAGGGATTTCTTAGTTTCATTTAGTGACTGTTTCTGATAATTTACAACACACCATGCAGAAAACTAACTAACTAACTAACTAACTAACTAACTAACTAACTAATAAATCCCAAGCATTCTGCACCTACTGAAGTTAAACTGAAAAAATAAAATCAAACAGAACTAAAACACTTTCAAGTAGGAAGACTGGAGACTGGAAGTAGGGGCGTGGCCTCCCTGGGAAGCTGGTTCACAATGGTTACCTTTCACCAAGGAGAAATTTCACTTTATGAGTTTCTAAAGAAA
The DNA here is from genome assembly GCA_019843815.1 of Montemys delectorum. Classification (NCBI taxonomy): domain Eukaryota; kingdom Metazoa; phylum Chordata; class Mammalia; order Rodentia; family Muridae; genus Montemys; species Montemys delectorum. Next base: position 15,913 of record JADRCD010202993.1, on the reverse strand, counting down.
TGATAGGATAAATGGAGGTTAAGCATAAGGAGCCTGAGGAGTCGAACAGGAGGCAGTTTAATTAGGGTACTTGTTAAGGGCTGGAGAGAGAATGTAGATGACTTTGGAGGCAGATCCTTGGATGTAAATAGGCATACAACAAAGAGCAGTTATAAAAACTTCCAAAATATGATTTCATTCTTTTTCATCAGGCTAGATATAGAAGACTAAAAACAAACAAACAAACAAAAACCCAAAATAAAAACAACAAAAACCCCAACTAGTTCCCTGAAATGTTAGTATTTCTGTGGGTAGATTTAAGGCATTTGACTCTCTTACACAGAGACTTGAATTCATTGATAACTGATTAAATTTTTCAGTGCTGGGCTAAGCACTATGCCACTGAGCTTGTAAATTATTTAATATTTCTTACTTTATAGGTATTTATTTGTGTGTGGGGCATGAAGGGGGAGCACATGTACCTGGAGGTCAGAGGACAACTTGTGGGAGTTGACTCTTTCTGACTAACATGTGAGTTGCAATGATCACACATGTATACCTTTACTTGCTAAGCCATCTTCCCAGCTCCAACTATTTGAAAATTCAAATAATAAATATATATCATGTGCTGCCTAGTTTTCTGTTAACTTGAAACACTCTATAGTCATTGGGAGGAGGGAACCTCAATTGAGAAAATGTTTATGTAAGAACAACCTGTAGGCAAGCTTGTAGAACATTTTCTTAGTGATTAATGTGCTCAGCCCACAGTAGGTGCTGCCACTCCTGGGCTGGTGGTCTGGTTCTATATAAAAGCAGGCTGAGCCAACCATGGGGAGGAAGTCAGTAAGCAGCACCCCTCCATGGCCTCTGCATCAACTCCTGTCTCTAGGATCCTGCCCTGTGTGAATTCCTGTCCTGACTTCCCTCAGTGACAGACTACAATGTGGAAGTGTAAACAAAATAAAGCCTCTCATCCCTACGTTGCTTTTGGTCATGGTGTTTCATCAGAGGACTAGTAACCCTAAGACATATTGTTTTCAGAAATTAGTTAGGATACTGAAGGTGATGGGCAAATCGGTCAATCAATCAATCAAAACAAAAATCAAAATACCCCATCCCCACAAACAAACAAAAAACCCTTCCCCCTTCTACACCAACACCATTCTTCCAAGCAACAGAAAGAGAGGCATGTCTGAGATGTCAGGGGTCGACCTTGCTTCCTTTCTTCTGAGAGACACGAACGTGGGACACGTGTGACGACATATGACTTTAGGTAGACCACACTCTCCAGTGAAATGAGAACTCAATGGAGATACTAGCCAAAGGCTCAACTCTCAGCAGTGACCTCCCTGAGTAGCCCCCCTGTTTCTCCTATCCCTTCCGTCAGGGGACAAATACCCTGAGCTCCTCTACCACACTGGCCTGCTCCATTTACTCAAGCCCAAGCAGCCCTGGAGCAGGGAGATTGCCAAGTGAAAAACCTGGACTGCTATTTTTCTATTAAAATCTTGCCCATGTTTTTCCTATTGGAACCTGGAAACAGGACAAATTCTGAAGGGATCCAAAAGAATTTCTTTAGAAAAGAATTCTGTTAACACCAAAAGCTCCCTGAGCGCCACACAAAGCAAATGCTAGACTTCATTAGGCTGAAATGTGTAAGCAGAGTTCAAACCCAAGACGAGCCGTCCTTCGAAGCAGGCTGGGCTGCATCAGGGCTTATGCGTTTGTACACTGATCCTCTCACATGCCTGAGACTCCCTGCTTCATCGTTTCATAATCAGCTCCAGATTTTCTATTGCTCCCACAGTGTGAGCCATGGAGCTTTGGATTTGAGAGAGGTACTGTTGAAGGGTATGGAAGTACACAGGAAATCTGAATAAAAATATACTCCTAACTGAAGTTATGGTTCCTACCCCTGAGAAGGAACAAGTGGAGAACATAAATTGGAATCTAACTGGCTCATCCCAAGAAACTGTTAGAACATGGATGTGTACAAGGATCGTATGTACAAATGGATGAGAGATGTCTTGACCAATGAATGGAGGAAGAGGAAGATGAACGAATTCTTCTGAGCAATGATATGTCTGTGTTTTCAGTATGTCTGCCAGAGCCCTAGGATGCTTACTAAATGATCAGATTTATCTGGAGTTAGCTTCAATCCAGAAGTTCAAACACAAATGATCTCTGGGGACTTGAAGGGCTGCTCTTAAATTCATTAAAGTTTTATGACATCATATATGACATTATTACCCAGATAACATGAGTTCTCTGTGGCCAAGCAAGTGACAGTCACATTGGAAGCAAATCAGGATTAGAGTTTCTTTTTCACCTTGAAGATAGCTCCACTCCATGGGTCAGTGAATCAAACCCCAGGGCAACTGTGTGACTGACTTCTGTTATCAAATGTGTTTAAAATAGTCATTCTTTTCAGACTGGACTGGTTTTAATTTCTGTTTTCAAAGTGACAGCTCTGCTTGATATTAACATGCACCTCTTCCAGTAAAATAATTAGGAAGTGAATCAAATTTTTAAAAACCTAAATGTAGTGTTCAAACGATCCGAAGGCTATGCAGAGTGTTTGGATGAGTGAACTTATTTTACAATTCTGCCTTCAATTTCATGGGCTCCAGCTCCAGAGACAGGACGGCATTTTCTCACAGCCCACATGGATCTTGGGACTAGCATCTACTTGCTTTTCACAGTGACTCTGCACATTCCAAGGAAGTCAGGGCATAAACACACAGGCTCTCACCCTCTAACCCCACTAGTCTGCTTCCTCCAAAGCCCAGCATCTAAAACATCCCTTCTTCACAGGTATATGGTCTTGGATTTGTCACGCTGAATGTGAGACTTTACAAGGCCAATAAAATGACATCTGGACAGAGGGGACTGGGTGGCTTTTACCAACTATGAAACACCACAGCCTTTAACCCCCGAGGATCAGGAGCTTGAAAGCACTGAGATCCACTTAGCTTGGTGTCTGTCATAAAGTTAAGGCTAATCCGATTTCCCCCCTGACTTGCAACTCTATCTTAAACCCTCAAGCTTCTCCTAGGCAGACTTAACTGATGGAAGACTTGATTATGCCTTCTCAGGCCATAAATTCTAGATATTTATAACATAACTGTTGTCATTTGGGTCAATTAAGATGCTTTTACTGGCTTGGAACAACTACCTATGGGGCTTGTCAAATACCCTGACAGTGGTTTATGACCCTTTATGGTGATTTTATCTTACAGGGATATGAAAGATGCCTGCATAGAAAAATCACCAGGAAGCTTCTAAAGTAGGTTTTTCCTACATCGTGATAACCCACACCTAATTTCTACTCTGTCTCCTTTTCTATTCGGGCAGAAACACAGTTTAACTTTCAACCCTCTCCTAGAATTGGCTTCTGTGATCACCTTTTCTCCTCCAAAGACCTAAGAGGAAGAGATAAACACCTCATGAGATACTCTATCATTAGACACAAAACAAAACAAAACAAACATCTAAAAAGTGGGCTGGCTGGACACCCAGCTAGGACATGCTGGCCTTCCCAATGTCCAACCTTTCTCTGACAAGTGCTTGCTTTTACTTGTGCTTTTACTCTCTCATGAAAAGCAGAATAGATGACAACAAAGAACGGAATTTATTAGGGGATTTCACCCAGACAGGTTGTAGCTTCTGCTTTTGTGGGATATTGCATCCTGCTGTCTCTTCCTCTAAAGGAGCCCCAAGGCACACACTGTTTCCCAGGCACTGGGCTAGGCTGGGAGAAGAGAGCTCAAGGAAATCCCGGGGTGGGGGGGTGGGGAGGTAGGGTGGAGAAGCAGACATATTCATAATTATTATGCCAAGTGTTCACAGACTCCAGGAGAGTTACATGCAGGAAAGCTGAAGGTCTTGAAAAGTAATGTTCCTTCTTTAGTGGGAGGACATGTCAGGGGTGATTGCTTGAAAAGAAGCATTCCTAGTTTGAGCCTTCACAAATGCAAGGAGGTAGGTAGGCCAACTGAGTGGAAGAGTATTTCCTGCAGGAAAAGCAAATGCCAAGGATGGATCTGAGAAGACAGGATGCATGAGGATCTCCCATAGCTCTTCATATAGTCGTCAGCAATGGAATGAGCTAGGGCTGAGAGGATGCTACAAGGCATTTTGCATTCCTTTGCCATGTGCTTTCTCCATCCTTAGTCAAAGAGGATGAGGCACAAGGGCATGCTCTCCCCAAAGCCAACTGGATAGTTGAGTAGGAACCACTGCCACATGTCTATTGGCTCCATAACCCCATGCACACCCAGTTAACGCCCTTCCACCCCCAGCAGGCTAACTTGGCAAGCATCATTCTGACATATCACACTTCCTGGGTTAGAGAACACTTCAATTTTGATTATCAAAACAGCATGTTTTGTAAAAACCATGTGACACATCGACAGCTTCACCTGGTAAACAAATGACATGCTGACACCATGCGAGACACTGTGCAAGGATGAATCAGAAAGGTGGTGGGGGAGGCATGACTTCAGAGAGCAGTTTGATCCCGAGATACTCAGTGATATATGCTGGGTGATTGGGTGATCTTTAATGGTCTTTAATCTTTTTTTTTCCTTCCTGCAACATTTCTAATAATACAGCTTCATTTGAAATGAAACACCAGAAACAAACATCTACTGTAAAAGGAAGATAGCACATGAAAACTACATCACAGCATGGAAAAGTCTACACCACAGACGATGCTAGCTACTGGCTACCATTAATTCTCCAGACTTGCTGCTTTAAATATGCTATGTAGACCCAGGGACAGAAAGTGACAATGTGGCTCCAAGGCCCCAAGCCACCAGATGACAAAAAGTTAATTTTCAAAAATATTATGAAAGTGTTTACTGATATTAAAAATGTAAAATATTCAGCTTTGTTTGCTTATACTGTATTTTGTTCCAAAAAAGATTAAAATATCTAAAACCAAATAGAAGAGGCTCGTGTTTCTAAGAAGGGAGGAGGTAGGGATGGAGTTACATCTACCATGCCAATGCCAGGCTGGTTCTGAATGGGATGTGGACAGCACTCACATAAACATGGAAAGCTTTTAAAACCTAACATCAACACGCAGCTCTCCAGCTCTTTCAGCACCAAGGGAGGTGCCAAACCCACTCCTGCAGAAAGCCTAAGAACAAAAGGCTTTACCTTCTCTCATTTGTACCGATGGCTTGGGCACAAGTCTCCTTGCAAATAGTGGAGGATGGCAAAAGGCCACAGAGCACAGGGGTCCAAGTCCTCCCACCTGGTTCATACCACATGGGAGAAGACCCTTCAGAAGGCCCTTCGGCCTCTGCCTCTTACAGACAAAGGTAACATTAGTCTTTAGGCTCAAGAGTGTTGCAAAGGTTCTAGGAAGACATGTACCAGTGCCCATGCCTAGTATCTCTGCACTGCTCAAGGAACAGTGGATGTGTTACATCTTGTAGTCTTCTCTAAAGAAGAGCCAGAAGAATAAGGTACAGAGCATTGCCTCATCATAAAAACTCACAAGAGATCACAGGAGAGAGACTCAAAGAATTAAAAGGAAGCTCCGAGAAATACTGGCTTCTAAACTCTCAGAAAATTGAACCAGGACTTTGAGATTATAAGCTGACTTTCAGAGAAGGATTCAGGAAGATAATAGGGCATTTTTGGTTAATGGTAAGCCATCATCACAAGGACCTGGAAAAGGCAATGAATACTATATTAAGAAGAGGAAAAAACATGCCATTATCTGAGAGTATGTGGAGAATTCATAAAAAAAAAAAAACTGGGGAACTCATCTCAGAGGGAACCCGAGAACCAGGCAGATGGTTGTGAGCCACCATGTGGTTGCTTGGAATTGAACTCAGGACCTCTGGAAGAGCAGTCAAGTGTTCTTAACCACTGAGCCATCTCTCCAGCCCTCTTTCTGGCTTATTAACATATAACATAGGCAGGAGGTAGTGGCTAGAAGAGACACTCCGTGGGAGAAACTGGCTGACTTCTGTTGGTGAGACATGAAGTCTAGCTACACAGGGTCTGGGTAGAGACTGCTGGGTCTGACACTCAGGTCCTGTCACCCATCAGCCATGGCTCTGGGCATCAGCTCACTGTAAACACATCTTTCCCCATATAGAATAGGACTAAAGACTCTTGCCTTAACATGGACTTCTGCTGGACTCTCCCTAAAGTGGACCAAACAAACAACAACAACAATAAAAACAGTGGCAATTTGGGTGATTTTAGTATGACAAGTGGCCAATCTTCAGGTTTCTCTTTCAGGCTTATTTTTTCAAATGAATTAAAAAATATATAATTATTTACATATTTTATGCATATGAGTACACTGTAGCTGTCTTTAGACACACCAGAAGAAGGCATCGAACCCCATTACAGATGGCTGTGAGCCACCATGTGGTTTCTGGGAATTGAACTCAGGACCTCTGGAAGAGCAGTCAGTGTTCTTAACCTCTGAGCCATCTCTCCAGCTCTCTTTCTGGCTTATTGACATATAACATCAGACATTCAATGTCTGTTCAACAAGTCAAGGTATCAGCAGGAACGGAAACACAGTCACCGTGTCCTCATGCCAGCCATCTAGCTTGCTTCCATCTCTTCCTGGATGTGTCTTTCTGAAAATATAAGGCTCAAGGACAATGATGATGGTTTGTTTCATTTAAAAGAAATAATACACTGCTTAAAAAAATAAAGGCTAGTACTTTGGCCTTATTTCATAAGAAGAAGGAGAGAGAAGATGACACATTGTACTAGTGATTACCTGCCCCTTTTAAGCCCTGTCAGTAACACAAAGGCTTAAAACTGAAGCTTAATCCAGGGCACATTATCCCTCTAAGTCCATGCCTTAACTCAAGGGGACCAAAAGGAATGTCTGCATTTCTGCAGGAGTTTGCGGTAGGTTCAGTTAACTTTTTAAGGAGCATCCTATTCTCTCAAGTTCCAGAGTTCTAAACCTAAAATGGTCTTCTGCTTTGGTTACTGAAAAACGTTTCTCATCTCTTAAATTTCCCGAAGTCCATCTTGCACAATACAACGTGTAAAGATGAGCTTAGTCTGACCTGCTAAGTCTGTAATGAACAGCTAAGGATGTGGGTAGCTGGGGGAATTCTTGCTTAGCACACCTTTTTGATCCTGAAAAACCATCACTGAGGGCCCTTGAGCATACATGCCTTTGCTTCTCCATTAAGCTCATGGTATTTTGAAACAAAGTTTTGAGAAAACCCACATCATCAAAGGAGATCAGCCAAATGACCAACTGATGACTTTAGAAGCCAACCCTGGGAGTCAATGGATGTAAGGACTTCAGATGGTCAAAGAACACAGCAGGAGAGAAGCGGTGGGGATGAAGTGTTTTCTCTAAGAGCTCTGTAGCCTACCTGGACCCTATATGGCTTTTTTTTTTAATCTTACTATGCAACAAATGAATGGTACAATGTAACATTAGCTTTGATTGGCCAGCTTTGCTTCCTTGATGAATGAAGCCCAAGGTTAGCGATTGCTTTGATTACAGAAGGAAACAGGTGGTTTACTGAGCTTTCTGGATGGGTAGCACAGGAAAGGTAACCTCTAAAAGATGGATGTCATCAAAGAACTACTACTGTTACAGGGGGAGGGGGAGTGAATCCTGCCGCTGCCCCCCCCCCCCCCCGCCTCTCATGAGTTGCAGCCTGTGCAGGATAGCACAGGTTGAAGGGTTCTTGTGCAGGAATTCTGTATAACCCCAGCAGCCAAGCATCCTTGGGGAAGCCGCAATGTCTCAGTCCCATTCTAGTCTCTGAAATGGAACCTCTAGATAGGCACTGGGTTCCTGTCTATGCTGGACTCAGCCTACAGATAGCCAATATGTGCTATTAATACAAAGTTTCCAAAAATCACATCTATCTCTCTCAAATGGAGTTATTCAAAACTAGGTAAGTTCTTTGGAATGGAGAAAATTTCCCTTAGCAACCCAGGAAACAAATAGAAACTCAGGTTTGATTCCATTGTATTACTGGGTCTAGATCTATGAAATGAAGCAGATTGGCCATCTGGGTGACCTCAGGCTGTCCCTTTACAAGATGAACGTTGTAAATTATCTCGATGAGTGAAGAGACACCATCTTAACATGACAAAGCTGCAGGGCCACCAAGCTCCTAGGCTAGCTAAGTTTCTGAGCTCAGCTAATTCCTCCACATGCCAGTAGCACCCATTTCAGCATCTCCTGGGTCTGCTGCCAGGGAGAGATGTGCAAGGAAGAGATGTCAGTTATAGCATAGCTACTGATCCCATTCTTCTAGTGATTGATAGATTCTCTCTTATTTTTACTTAACTTTGTAATTTTTAAGTAAATTTCTCACTGAACCTAATTTAAAAAAAAAAACCTAAAACCAACCAAACAAAACACAAAACCCCAAACACAAAACGTACAACATTTGTATATTCTCTACTTCCATTCTGTTATATAAACAGGACAGGGGATAGACTTATAATTCCTGCAGACCTTTATGTGATGATGGTATTTTCATTATGTGATGATGGTTCAGAGAGGATTGGACTCACCAGCATTGTCTAATGCTAAAGTACTAACTCCCCACTTGATGTGGCCACTGAGTTCCTTGGAAAATGATCAGTGTGACAGAGGAACTAAATTTTGCTTTCTATGAAATTTTAGTAGATTCAAATTGTGTGGCTTATAAAAGCCTCAAAGTTAACCTTTTATGCTTGTGAATTACCTCTTCTTGTTTTGTTGTTATGTTTTCTATTTTGTTTATTTATGTCCTTGATTTACATCTTCTTGTCTGTATTTACTCTTACAGTTATTATGATCACCAGACAATAACCAAGATTTAGATTACAACAACAGGATCTGTCCAGCTGAAATCCCTTCTTCCTCAGATCTCAGTCTTCAGGCTCAGTACATGTATATGAATGTGTATGTGTATGAATATGTGTATGTGTATGTATATGATGTATAAGTATGTATATGATGTACCTGTGGAAATTGGTTGGAAAGAGAAAATGAAAAGCTAAGGGATCCCAGAGGAAAGCAGGCCAGGCCCTGGCCATTGTGATGGTTTCTCTTCCCCAGAATGAATCATCTGAATCCAGTGTGAGCATGAGAGGGAAGCAGAAGTGCTGAGTGTGCAGGCTATGGACTTGAACTCCCATGTAACTGGATTCTTCCTGGGATGGGTAGGCTCTGACAGAAGATACTTTGTAGAGTGTCTTGCTGGCCCTGATGAATAGGGGATACCATGGAGCATTTATGTGGGCGAATTGTTAATATAGATGGAGCTGAGAATTAAGAGGATAGCTCATGGGAATTTCTGCCACTTGAGATGGAAACAGCAGAAAAGAATGAGTAGTTGACTGTAAAGGGCCTTGTAGAAGGGAATGCTATTCAGGTTTACAGACAACATCTCTCCATAAAACAAGCATCTGCTACAATCCCAGGCCTTGCTACCTGCTTCATGCCAATGACCAATCTACCCTATGAAGCTGGGTATCCACGGGGTATGGGACAGCAGGGGTGGATGAGACTGTCTCCCAGAGACAATCAGAACCCCTGAGTAATGAACTGCGGGGTACTCAGACTGGTTCATCTTTGATGACTGAACTTGGGTAGTGTTGGTTGAAAGACCAACTCCAAAGGACTTCCAAATCCTAAGAAGTAAGAGGGACCGACTTAAAGCACAGTACTTAAAGTGACATGGGGAATACTTTAGATGATGTTAACCTGGGAGTTTCCTCAAGTCCTTCATAGTTTCTTATACTATTCTTCACTTCTTACTACTTCTAGATTGACTCTAAATGGACAAAGAATCAATCCTAAGCACACGTATTTTGTGACTTTTACACACAGAGCCAATTCTGCCATAAAGCAACTAGCTATACAGCCAGGTACTCGGCTCACAACAGTAGACTCTACAGAGCAGGCACTTAGCTATTGAATACAGGTACCTGTGTGGAAAAGTAATAATTCCTATGGTGACAAGTACTATAGAGAGTTTAAGATACGAGACATCCACAGATAGGACCTGGGATATCTGGATGGCCCTGGGTTGGTGTAGTCTAGGTAGGTCCCTTTAGGAAGCAACAGCTGAGCTGAGACCTACATGATGGGGAACAGTTAATCATTAGTGACAGAGGCTGTGGTGAGCTCAGATATAGCAGACTGTGTGATTCTAGGGTTGATCATAAGCTAAGTCCATAGCAGGAGGGCGGAGAACAAGCTGTTAGTCTAGGACTGGGTGAACACAAAATATGGTTATGTGTCAAGAGGGTTGGATCTTACATGGGTCCAACTGGAAAGTCCCTAGCAAGCCAGAGTAAGGACTGTGGATTACCGAAATGAAAAAGCTCCCAAAATATATAGGACCCCCTCCCTTAAGCATACTGTCAGCAGGGGTGCTTTTTATACAGCCCTTCTCTCTAAGGAGAATAGACACTAATTCATCATGAAGAGTTTCCTCAAAGAAAGGAAAGATTACACTAATACCTTTTGTTCAATGAGCTGGGGGGAGGAATCGAGTTCTTCCAAATACTCACCAAGCATTTGTAACCACCATAGTCACAACCACAGGGGCTTCCCAGAGACGAGGAGCCTCCATGGTAGGCACATACAGTCAACTCAGCTAGGCCCAACCTCCTTGGAGGTCACAGCAACCTCTGGGTTTAATACAAATAGCTTTCCTGCTCCTGGCAAAGCACAGAAAAATATGTGTGTCCCCTGAAAATAGAGACGGAGAGCCAAATACCCAGAGCACCAGCCTGGGATCTAGATAAGGCAGGAGATGCTGAGGGTGGGAAAATCACGTAACACAGAATAGAAAGAAGGAACTGTGGCAGTAATGATTGGTTTGGGGGGAAAGCAGCTAGATGGAAAGAATTTAGAAGGTAAGAACTTCCAGATGGTCTTGCTGGTGGAGATAGCTATATATAGAGACAGAGGGGCTAATTAGTTCCTGGGCCGAGGCCCCGGTTTCTGTTGAGTGAGTGATTGTCTTATGGTGGTTTAGTTCAATACATGCCACATCGTGAGTAAATTAAGTATTTGAGGATTTTTTTTCCCCTAAGCAATGGGACTTGCCCAACCTTAATATAATTAATTAAGAGTCAATGAATGTTTAATTTAGTTCTGGTGCTTGTACCAGCAACACAATGAGCTCTTTGTCTTGGCCAAGGCCCCTAAATATTGGGAAAGGGAGAAAGGCTGGAAAAGAGCAAGGGTTAGTCAATAGTTTTCTCCCAACTACTCTGATGCACACATTGTCTCCCTAGTGTAACAGCCCATCCAGTGAAACCCAAGAGTTTGCCCCTGAGGGAGACTATGGATCTAGGAGGAACAATGTTGCCTCACACCTTTCTATTGACACCAAGAGTTACAGGTTATGCTTTCAAACTCCAGTTTGGTCTGCTGACTGAACCATCTCAACTGGCACATGCTCAACTACGATTTCATCTGATGTGTTCTTATTCTTGAGTCATAAGCAGTCTTTTGATGGTTGAGAAAAGCTAAGAGACAGTGATAGGAAGAGCCACTGGGACATTCTTCCCAGGGTGCTACAACCAAATGAACAGCTTTTGGCTAGCCTCCAGCCACTATCTGGCAGGTGACTAGACGGAGATGTGTGGATTTTCATCATTGCAGAATTCCTATTATTGGCTTCTGAGAAAATTCTAATAAAAACAACAGTAAAAGGTGCTTCTGCTTACTGTTTCCATCATGTGTTAGCCCTGTATATGATATTTTATTGACATTACTGCAGTCAAGGCTTGCAACAATACGAAGCAGCCAGTGTTCTTACCAATCCCCATGGAGCACACAGCAGCTGAAGCCTGAGGTGCTCTCCTGGTTAGTAAATAGAGGAACTGGGATCACAACACAAGATGCTTGGTCTTGCAGCCTGCATTGACTTGTACTCACACCTGACCCTGAGCCAAGCTACTCTCTAATCAGACTTTCACTGGGTGCATGAGTTGGAGAGAATACCTAAGAGCTGGGAGGTTCTGTGCACACCAGCAGAGGAAAGCTCGAGTTTTATATCCAGGAAAGAAGCACATGCTAGGTGCTATTTCCATATCAAACTGCTGAGCTATGAAGAGATACAAATGACCCCTGGATCAGGGAGACACTGACTTCTCATCCACATCAAGTCTGATTGAGAACTAACATGTTGAAGAAGAGAAGGAAGGAGACCCAGGGAACAGATCGGCACAAGGTTCAAGTCATTGGAATCTCGCCTTAATATACTTCTGGGAGTGGTGAGATTCTGACTAAGTCACGTGAGAGGAGATAGGGAGGTGAGGCTCATTGGTCCACACTCACTTCTCTATTCCCCTAGTTTGGTTTAAGTAGAAGCATATGGACACCAAGCTAGGCCCATGGCTAATTGGCCCTCATTCCTACCACATCCTGTAGGACAGTGGCCCGTTTGATACAGTTCCCCATGTTGTTTTATGGTTATTTCTAATCATAAAATTATTTTAGTTGCTGCTTCATAACTGTAACTCTGCTACTGAATTATAAACTGTAGTGTAAATGTTTTTAGAGATAGAGATTTGCCAAAGGGGGTCCCGACCCACAGGTTGAGAACCGCTGCTGTGGGCTAACCATCTTGAGATGACTACAAGTCTAAGCTCTAATGCAGAACTTTAGAGCAATAAAATAGAAAATGTAATTCATCTAAATAAATATTACATCCAAGGGTGGTAAGATTCTTGGAAATTCGGGCAAATATAATTTTTACTCATTAATACCAAACTTGCAGCTAAGATTCCCAGTGCAGTTATGTGGGGGTGGAGGGGAGGTAAGGGGAGAAGAGGGGGAAGATGGTTGATCTCATTTTCCCACTAGTTAACAGGGCTTCAGAGTGCTCCCGAGTTAGTGACCAGGAGAGCCTTCAGCATCCAATTCTTATGGCACCTTCTTCCCATTTTTGTATCCTGTCCTCCTCAGGTTTTGTGCATACCATTACTATCTGTCCATCTGCTTATCTCTCCATCTAATCCATATAGAATCCTTATGGCCCCACCTGCTAGGCTCGGAAGAGTTCAAGGGAGTGCGCCTTTCTTTTTAGGCTTCAGGACAAATCACCAATGAGTAGTACTTTGCCTGGCTAACAGAAGCACTCAGTACATGCTTGTTTAATATCTTCACAGAGGAACCAAGATAATATAGTCCAGGGAAGGACAGTGGGGACCTGGTAACTCTTCACCATTCGTGAGAGTGCCTGCCTGATACAGAGGAGGCACACATAGCTCTGATTAAATGAATGAACAATGAAGTAGTGGACAGACAGCTAGAAGGAAAGCCAACAAATTCTGCGTGGGGTCGGGGGAGGGAAGCTTTATAGGGACACTAGGTAGTAGTGTTTGACTCCCGGGTAAGGGGGTCTTGTCTCAGTTCAGGAGCTGTGATCTCAGGACTCTGGAATCAGAAGGACCTGGATAGAAATCTTGCTCAGCCATGCAATTACCATATATCCTGGGACAAGAGAGTTATTTGCCTTTCTAAGACTACAAAACTCTACAAACTCTAGGTTGCTAGGAAGATTAGAAATTGGAAAAACACAGTGTCAGAGAGATACAAGCAAATCCTAGCAGGAATGCCTGCTAGGCCTAACTAGAAGCTTCTTCCCACCCAGCACCTATGTACTTCCTATTCACCAGGCATTAGCTAAGTACTCTAGAAATGTCAACACACTCCTTGCTCACAATAACCCTGTGAGTCAGGTACTGTTATCTCCCATTCTGCAGATAAGGAAAATGGGAGCAAAGAGGGTAAACAGCATGCCAGGGTCACGTAGCCAGGAAATGGTCTAGCAGGGATTCCCACACTAGCAACCTGGCTAGTATCTGAACACTTAACCCCTGTGATGTGTTGCCTGCTGACAGAGAGTGAGTGCAGGCTTACTTCTTTCTCAAAAAGAAAAAGAAAAGAAAAGAAAAGAAAAGAAAAGAAAAGAAAAGAAAGAAAGTAAGAAAGGAAGGAAGGAAGTAAGAAAGAAAGAAGAAAAAGAAAAAGAAAAGAAAAGAAAAGGAAAAGACGACAACCAGTCTTTCTGGTGCAAACCTCAAGGACATTATTGAGATAGTATATATGAATTAAAACACAAAAATGTGATTCTCAAAATGGTCAGATTAATAGGTCTGTTATTCTGACAAGATATGAGTTATTAGGGACACTAGTTTCTAGACACTCTTTCCTACCCTGAAGCTCTTACTATGCCATATTGATATGACCATTTTGATAATTACAGTTTTGTGATTTAGCTATCATGATAAAAATGCATTTACTAGAGGTTTTTATATGATATAATTTAATTTTGTAACAACTCAAATGAATTAGGTGTTGCTGTTCATTATTTGAAAACAACATGCAGAGAATTTCCTTCACTTCTCTATCTAAGCCTCTTTCCTATCCTGACACACTGTGATGCTCAGGAGCGCCAACACTGAGCCCACCTTCCTGGAGATGCATAAGCAAATTCTACAAGCAAAGCAAGCATGTCAAAGGAAGTGCTGGGCTGGAAGGAGAGGCCATGGTGTATAAGAGCACAAAGTCAGAGAATCAGAAGGGAATTCCTCCCTGAGGAAACAGAGAGTAGACATGGTTTGGAGTTAAAGATCCAGACAATGGGAAAAAAAGACCCAGAAACCTTCTGGGCTCACTCCTGTCTGTCTGTGATAGTCTCGGTTGGGGTAGGTCTCATCTAGACTCTTCATCTTCACCTTTCACAGGGCATCTTCACCCTCTCAAAACATTAATAATTTTAACTACTGGAGAAACATTACAGGTGGCAAACAAGTATCCAATAATCAGTGACTCTTTGTTTTGTATTTTATCTACCATACCAAATATACATGGTTGAAAAGTGAGCAACTGCTCTATATATTATTTAGAAGCCCAGTGTGCAGACAGGCACATTTGGGAACTTCATAAAATAACTCCACATACTTTGCTCATAGGGGCATAAACCACTGGGTAACAAACCTAACTCCCTTTGCTGTTGGGAGTCTTACATTAGTTCCTACTCTATAGAGTATCTGGCAAAGAACACGTATTTAATATAATGTGTACTGATGGCACAGGTACATACAGGACTCCTCAGGACTCTGCCATGCATTTATCAAGTATTAATTGATGTCTACTGTATGCCAGGCACTGGTCTAGTCCCTGATGCTACAGAAGTGGTGAAAATAGGTAGATAGCCTGTGCTTACAGAGCTTACATTCAACTGATCCAGACAAAATTGACACATCTCTTCTCTCACACTTCATTCACAGGCAAAACTATGGACATCGCCCTGATCCTCCTGCATGGTTTTCTTTCTCATCAGGATACAAACTATGCTTGGAAGTTAGAGGTCCTAGGTGAGAAGGGCCATGTGCTCTGCTCACTTCCTGCATGGCCTTCTAGAGGCACCATTTGAGTTGGGATCTCAATCACAAAGCTCTTCAGAGGTGGGCATGCATCACACAGCTTAGCACAAAGTTTCCCTCCTCTTTCTAAGTACATGGCTTTGAAGTAGATCTCAAGGTATGCTTAGGAATTCAGGTAGTGAACTCTGCAGACACAAAGCCAGTTTTTAGGGATCTGCCCATACTAAAACTGACAGAAGCCAAAATAACAAATTGCCATTCCTATTACTCACTAATAACAAATAGCTATTAGTATTACTCATTCGTATTCCTCTCTGTATTAGTATGTTCTCTATCCTTGCACTCTCCTGAAATGTCCAAGCCGTAGACAACCTTGAAACAAACTGAGTAATGTGTAAATGTCTATGCTTCTACTATTCATTGGGACCAGCTGGCTCCTACTTCCATGATCTTGTCTGAATTCTACCTACTAAACCCTCTTGGTCCCAGATGTAGCTTTATCCTGATGAAGCTTCATATGTGATATATAGTCTTGACAAGCTATTTGGAATCCCCTCTGGAAAAAAAAAAAAAA
>JADRCD010202992.1:0-28506 GCA_019843815.1 Montemys delectorum | reverse complement strand
CAGGACTTGCAATGGTGGGAGTATTGGGGTCTGATGATGCCAAGTAACCTTGGTTTGTATTGCTTAGATTCTTGCGTTTGCCTCGCATCATCTGGTTATGTCTATTGCTACCTGCCCTTGCTAAATCTGACTGGAGCCTGTCCTTCCTGTGATCCTGATGGTGTCAGAACTCCTCAGAGTCAAGCTGTCTCTGTGATCCTGTGATTCTGGGATCCTGTGACCCTGGGCTTGTTAGAGCACCTGGGAGTAGAGCTTCCTTTGGGTGTTTTGGGAATGACTGCAGAGTTGCGCCCAAGGTCTGCTCAGGGCACCGGCTGGGCCAGACAGACTGGAAGAAACCCGAGCCACTAGGCTGGCAGAGTTCCTGTGTGCCTGGGTCCTGCTGGGACCAGTTACTCCCGGTGTTGGGACAGATGTTATATCTTCCTCTCCTCTGATCATGGGTGTGTTCTCTTTTAACTCTTAAGTGTATATATATATATGCAGACAGACATACAGACAGACATTTATACATACACACATTCTGGTCAGACCCAGCCACCTGTCTCAATCAACTCCACAAGTGCTCATGGATGCTTATATACATACACATACACCTACACACATATATAAAAACAGACATAGACATTTAGATGGATGGACGGGGCAGCCCCAGCAAGCCAATCCCATCCTGTTTATTTCTTCTCTCTGGCCTTTTTATAGACAAAAGTTCTTAGAAAATTACCTCATAGATAAAATGTTACACAAAATGGAAGTTACAAAAGGATGTTGCTGTTAAGTTCAAAGCAGTGTTTCACTCTGTACACTCATTGAAAGTTCAAAGCAACAGCTTTAGATGGTCTTGTCTTATAGTGCACACCTGTGGTGTCAGCCTTGGATCTGGCCTGGAATGAATGTTTTTCCTGAACACAAATCTGTTCCAAGCCTATTTCTCTTTTTAGTGTAATTATGAAAGCTCACTGCATTTCTTACTATGCAGCCTTTACTTACTATTTTGAGGAGTGTGCATATTCTACCCTTGATTTTAACCTTATTACATCATCCTCACAAAACAATTAAAACCATTTCTTAAAACTTTTTCCCTGCTGAGCGGTGGTAGCGCACACCTTGATTCCTAGCACTTGGGAGGCAGAGGCAGACAGATTTCTGAGTTTGAGGCCAGCCTGGTCTACAGAGTGAGATCCAGGACAGCCAGGTCTACACAGAGAAACCCTGTCTCGGGAAAAAACAAAAAAACAAAACCCTTTTTCCCAGTCATTAATTTGTCTAAGTAGAATTAATTCATAAAAGTTCATCTTTATGTTGATCTGCAGGAAATCTGCTCAATAGGGTGGGGTAATGCCCAGGGATTGTTATATTATTTTAATAATGACAGGAAAGGCATAGCAATAGCAAGAAGCAATCTTGGAATGAAGTCTCTTGTCTCTAAGAGCTCATCCATCGAAGACCATGCAAAAGATGGTGGACCATCTCAGGAAAGTCACCCACTAGCCTTTACCTCTCCAGGAAGCCTTCTGACACTGCTGCTGCTGGGCTCAGAACGAGAAAGCTGTGGAATCTTTCTACTATGCTAATAGCTTTTTTGTATGAGAAGGGAATGTGGGTTTTATTAAATAAAGAGATGGCGGAACAACTGGGCAGAGTCAGAAGGATGGGCAGGAATGGAGCAGGAGGTGAAGCCATGGAAGCCATGTGGGGGAACGCAATGGCAGAGATGTTGGGTTTAGTGAGAAGGTAGCTGAGAGACTGCCCCAGCAAAAAGGCCAACATCCTTAAACTATATTGATGGCAATGCATCTTTATGACTAAACCACAAGTAATATAAGCCCACAGTAATATTAAACTGGAAATTGGAAGAATTCTGAGAAATCAAGATTGAATTCTGGGAGAACAATGGATGGACAGACCAGTGTGGAGGGACCCACACTTGAAGCCTGGCTTCAAGGTGCTTCCACGTCTGCTTCAGGAGTTCATGTTCTCTGTCATCCCATGCCAACCTGGCATATACTTGAGAGTGGCTTCCCAAAGCCAGGCCTGCTTCCCTTTACCCATTGAAGAAGCAGTTTGGAGGCAGGGAGGCTGGGCTGCCAGATTAACCTCTCAGCAACCCCAGCTGGCTGGGTGCCTGAGCCAACCCAGAGGAGTTCCGGAATACTGGCAGGTGATAGACTACTTTAAAATGTTGCCATCACTTTACTACCTTTCAAAACAACTGGTGCCACAAAACTGACCCTTGCAGCTGTCCCCCTGTTGTGAGAACACTGACCCTTGCAGCTGTCCCCCTGTTGTGAGAACCAGGTTGCCTTAGAGTTGTATTTGATATCCAGGTCTGAAGAACAGTGTGCAGTCTAAGGCGAGAGCAGTGCTAGCCGGGTGTTGGTGGTGCACACCTTCCCCCACCCCAGACAGTGTTTCTCTGTGTAGCCCTGGCTGTCCCGGAACTCTCTGTAGACCAGGCTGGCCTCGAACTCAGAAGGTGGTACCCCACACCTTTAATCCGAGCACTCAGGAGGCAGAGGCAGGCGGATCTCTGTAAGTTCGAGGCCAGCCTGGTTTATAGAGTGAGTTCCAGTAGAGCTGAGGCTACACAGAGAAACCTTGTCTCAAAAACAAAACAAAACAAAACAAAAAAACAAAGAAAGGAAAAGGAGAGAGGGAGGGACGAGGGCAGGAACAGGGGACTTGCTGTAAATCTTAATCCAGACTTCCTGACCTGTACGTGGCCTAAGATTCCACTCTGTGCTAGACCCTCCTCCAGACTCAGAGTCACTGATGGTCTGCCCATCTTTCTTTTCTTCCTTCCTTCCTTCTCTTTCTTGTGTGTATACATGTTCCTGCATATGTGTAGGGAGATTGTGCGTGCATGTGCACACTAATGTGTAGACCACAGGTTCACATCAGGCCTTTTTTTTTTTTTTTTTTTTTGGTTTTTCGAGACAGGGTTTCTCTGTATAGCCCTGGCTGTCCTGGAACTCACTCTGTAGACCAGGCTGGCCTCGAACTCAGAAATCCGCCTGCCTCTGCCTCTCAAGTGCTCGGATTAAAGGCGTGCCCGGCCACATCAGGTTTTTAATCACTACCTTGGTTTTTAAGCCAAGGTCTCTCATTGAACCCAGAGCTCCCGGGTTAGCTAGACTGACTCATTCCCGAGGGACCCCTTGTCACAGCTCTCTATCCCAGTGGGTGTGCATGAGTGTGCCACTGCACCTGGCTTTGACATGGGTGCTGGGGACTGAACTCAGATCCTCATGCTTGAGTGGCAAGCGGTATACTGACTGGGCACCTCCTGTCCCACTGGCACATTTTCTAAGTAAGTAACCTGATGTCTAGTTTGTGCTTCCACCTGACAGAGATGCGAGAGGCAGGACAGGCAGGCAAACTCCAAGAAAACTCCAGGTGAGAAACACTGGAGAGCTAAAACACAAACCACCTGCCACAGGCACTAGGTCACCTGATACAATAAGACTACAGAAGGGGAAGGCTGGGTAGCAGTGACTCATATGCATGCAGCTACACTGGGCCCTGCACAGGCTCCCTGGCAGGGCCATTTTTATGTATGGAATGGTATGAATTGATTTATAATGGGAAACAACTTTCCGTTCCTCTCTGAGATGCAGAGCTCCTCCTCCCCCATGGTATTACTATAGCAACAGATATAAACCAAGAAGCCCGGGTTATACCCCACAGACCTTTTCTGGCCAAACCTCGAGACAGATGCCTCTTTATTGAGACTGAGTCTTTCTATGCAGCCTAGGCTGAGCTCCTATGCATTATCTTCTCACTTCAGTGCTAGACCACAGGACACCATGCCCGACTAGAAAGGAACACTGTGTGTTGTGTGTGTGTATTCATGTGAGTGAGCATGTGTACATGCACGTGGGGTCAACACTGTCTTCCTTAACCACGACTTTTTCTTCCTTCCTTTCTTTCTTTCTTTTTCTTTTTTCTTTTCTTTTCTTTTTTCTTTTTTTTTTTTTTTTTTTTTGAGATATGGTCTGTCCGTGGACCTGCTGCTCATCAGTTTGGCTGTGACTAACAGGGCGCGGGGAGCCACTATTCCCTGCCAACCACCATTCCCTGCCAACACTGACATGTGTGCAGGGCTGTGGGTGCTGAGGACTGGAACTCAGGCTCTCATGCCTCTCCTGGAGGCGCTTTGCCAAGAGATCTATCTCCCAACCCCTAGAGCATACCATTTAAACAATTCTTTTTATTTAATTATGTATACAAATCTATGCATGTGGTCATGGGCTTCTGTAGCTGAGTGCAGCTGTCTGAGGAAGCCAGAAAACGGTGTCCTGGAAGTGGAGTTGTAGCCAGAGGTGAGGTGCCTAACGTGGATTGTGGGAACTGAATTTAGGCCCTCTGTAAGAGTAGTGCTGGCTCCTAACTGCCAAGCAGTCTCTCCAGCCCTAAGGGACACTTTACCCACAATTATTGGTCAGCCTTCTGGCTTCATTATCTCACTTCCCCTCAGAGTTCTGATTCTAACACTCCCACAAGGAGGCAGGCTATGTCAGGTTCGGACTCAGTCGCTGCACAAACCCTGAGCACAGGGCCTGGTACACTCTGGAGCCAACACTGATGAACAGTTCTTCCTCAGATGTCCCTCAGGTGTGAGTGTAGGGACACCTTCAGTCTAGACTGAGGACAGATGGTGACCAGGGCATAGGCAGCACCTTACAGTGTCTCCTGCCACCTGTCTTAGCTGGGTGTGACATGTTCATGGTTCCCATAGACCCCAATAAGCTCCGTACCTTTAAACTAAAGATAAAAATGTCCCCAGCCCTGGGGACACCACGATTGGGGTTGGGAGTAAGTAAGGTAAAGGGGCCCTTGCTCTTGACCTAAGTGTTAGCATTCTGTCTAAACTCCACCCCATAGTTGCCTGGCTGTTGCCAGGTAGCCCCGACCCTCCTCCCTCTCTTACTCTTGCTTCCTGCTTGCGTCTCTCTTGGGCTCTTCCTCCCCCCTTTCCCCCTTTCCCCCTCTCCACGTACTGGTGGCTATGGCCGGCCTCTACTTCTCTTCTCTTCCCTCCCCCCCCACCCCGCCCTCCTCTGCTTCCACTACCCTCTTAACTCCCCTCCCCATGCCCTGAATAAACTCTATTCTATACTATACCATTGTGTGGCTGGTCCCTCAGGGGGAGGGGATGCCTCGGCATGGGCCCGCAGAGGCAGCCCCTTCCCCCATATCTCTCACTATACTCCCATAGAACATATCTTAAACTTCTTTATCTTTTTATAAACACATCACTAAGTATCTCCATACTCTAAAAAATAAACCAAACAAACAACAAAACCCAGGAAGGCTGGGGATGGAGCACTTGCCTGGCTCTCCTGAGGACTAGAGTTATGAAAACAGCAACATAGCAAGTATTTGGGCACTTGTTCCTAGATGATGTAATGTAATATCCGTTAAGGACACTCTCCATGCTGGTGTCCCACTGTTCCTACTGTTGGAGGGTGTCTTTTCAGGAAGTCATGGAGTTCAAAGTCTTGTCAGAGAGATCCTCAAATAATTGCAGGCCCGACTTTCCTCTTATTGGAAGAGGGGGAAGTTTAGGGGAAGGTTTCTCACCAGTCGCTTCTCCATAGTCACTAACCTTCTCCCCCAGATACCCGAACCCTGAAAATCAGTCAGCTCAAACCTGTTAAGTTGTTGGAGATCCTGCAATCTCCGCCGCTGCAGCAGTCCTGAAAGCGGCAGAACCACGCAGTGAGCAGATCCAGCGACCGTCGGCCCCACAGAGGAAGGCTCCAGCCTGGAAAGGAAATGCTATGAAAGGGCAAGATAGGGATGAGAGGCACGGTCCTGAGGTTTCTCAGTGACAGCGCCCAAACCAGAGTTCAGGTCCCAACTCACAGCCAGGCTCCCTCATACGCTCCATCGCTTCCTTGTTAAGCCATAGAAGCGAAAGTATCTGGGGTTGGGACCATCACCAAGGGTGTCTACAAAGGGCTTTCCCAAAACCGTCTTCAATAAAGCGAGCAAGAATGGGGGTGGCGCACGCCTTTAATCCCAGCACTTGGGAGGCAGAGGCAGAGGCAGAGGCAGGTGGATTTCTGAGTTCGAGGCCAGCCTGGTCTACAGAGTGAGTTCCAGGACAGCCAGGGCTATACAGAGAAACCCTGTCTCGAAAAACCACACACACACACACACACACACACACACACACACAAAAGAGTGCGGAGACTTGAGAGCCTAGAGAAATCACGGCAGGTGAGGGGCGGCAGAGCAGCCAGACCTTTATTCGTCCCTAGGGGCTGTACCAGGTGGGGTGCAGTGGCCAGGCCTCTGATGCAGGCCTGTAGGATGCAGTGCTTAAGAGTGAGGCTGGCGCCGGGCGGTGGTGGCGCACGCCTTTAATCCCAGCACTTGGGAGGCAGAGGCAGAGGCAGGTGGATTTCTGAGTTCGAGGCCAGCCTGGTCTACAGAGTGAGTTCCAGGACAGCCAGGGCTACACAGTGAAACCCTGTCTCAAAAAACCAGAAAAAAAAAAAAAAAAAAGGAGTGAGACTGGCAGGTGGGCGAGGGGTCGGCGGCGGGGAGAGCTCTTACTCAGAGGCAGCACGGGGGTCTCCTGGTCTTCACAGTGATCCGGCCACAAGGTGCAGCTGAAGAGTGCCCAGTACCGTTTGGAGAGGGCTCTGGCCGTCCTCAGCTGCTCCTGCAGGCGTTCGACATTCGGCCAAGGGGTGGGCTCGTCGGCCTCCTGCCCCGGGCTCGTGGCACCGCGGTGGCCCTGCCCTCCCGAGGGGCGCAGCAGCAGGAGCAGCAGCAACCAGAGCGCTCCGCGAAAAAACATGACTGGAGTGAGAGCTTCCGCCTCGAAGAGTCTGGGATCCAGAACTCATCGACGCCCACCAGCAGGCGCGGGCCAGGATTGGTGTCGCTGTGGTGACCGCCCCGCCCTCGCAGAGGCTGACTCAGCAACCCATCCGACTGGAACCTAGTTTCGGTTCGGACCAGAGACCGGTCCGAACCGAAACTCAAGCTGGTGTCCCAGACTGCAGGAATCCCGAGACCGATTTGAGCCCCTGTTCACCCCCACAGGGTGCAGGCTATTCTGGGGCATGTCTGTGGCCTCAAGTGGCCACAAAATGGCTACTTACTGCCAGCCATTGGGCTGTGCCTTCCACATAAGGATTCCCTTTGGTGCCCTGCCCTTGTAGGAGGTCAGCTTTCTGCCAACCTGACAGGAGGGTGATGAAACCACCTAAGCAGGGAGCTTTGGTTGGCAGGGAAGTCAGCTGGGTGCAGAAGCAGTCCGAAAAGTGTGAGCAGCGGAGAGCTGGGTGGCCAAGGTTGCTCCTGGTCCTCTGAAGAGGAAAACGAAATAGTAGCGAGCAGTCAGCAGCAGCAGGCTTTCATGGATGCCAGTCCAACAGAAGCAAGAAGTAGGGTCAGGATGGTTTTTGAGTTCCGGAACCTCCTCCCTCCGCCCGGAGTTAAGAGGAAATTGTATCATGTGATAATTACACGAGTTAGGCTAAGTACTTGCCCACTCACAGCTAGGTTTACAAAGCTGATCAGATGCGTATAGCGATGCAGGCCTTTAATCCTATAACCCAGGAGGCAGAGGCAGGTACAGCTCTATGAGTTCAAAGCTAGCCTGGTCTTCTTCGTCCTGAGTGCCAAGCCAGCTACAGCTACATAGTGAGACCCTGTTAATATTTAGAAAACACCAAAGACCCAGGCTTGGTTCCCAGCTTGGCATCAGGAGGAAGGTGGTGGAAATTAGAAGTGAGCCCCAGCGTGGGTCTTTGGGTTATTGGGGTGGGGGCATGTTCTTGAAAGAGAATTGTGGCTGAGCAGTTTTGTTCTACCGATTGCTCTGGCCATGATGCACACTGCTCACCTTTCCAGGGGTCTGCAAGTAGTGAACTAGCCTTTCAAGGTTAGGAACCAAATAAACTGTTTCTCTGGTAACTCTCCGGTGTTTGCCAAGGTGGCGGAAACTGACACATGCCTTTATGCTTATTTGTAAACAATAAATATCTGAGCATGCATGACGGTCTAACATACTGTCTATGGGTTTTTGTTATTGTTGGATATTTTGTTTGCTTGTTTAGTTTTTGAGACAAGGTTTCTCTGTGTAGCCCTGGCTGTCCTAGAACTCACTTTGTAGACCAGGCTGGCCTTAACTCAGGCCCTGCCTCTGTCTCCTGAGCGCTGGGATTAAATTCCTATGACAACACAGTCAGGTCAAACTGATTATCAGAAGGAGCCATACCATTCTCTATTTATAGAATTTGACTGTTCTACACCTGGGCTGCCTCGCCCACACTTCACATCCTTGGGATCCTGCTGAAGAGGACTCAAATGAATGTTTCATGCTCGGTAGATGGTTACTTTTACTTCCTCAAGTATGTGCATTTACGTGGAATGTGTAAAACACAGCATTCTGGAAGACGCTTGGGTGACTTACTGGTGAATTATGGTGTAAATCAAGACTTATTCTGCTGGAAGTGTGCCCGCTTCTGTGCTAACTTTAACTAAAATAAAGAAGAAAAAAATACTAAAAACAACAATTTGTCAAAACAACCCAAGTTTTAAGACCTAGGGCCGATCGTCTCAGCTGTACAACCTTTGGATAGTGCTAACCAAAGATGCTAACCAAAGATGGTTTGAATTAGCATTTCACTGGGAAATCCTAGACTAATTTGATTTCAAGACATTCCTTTTCAAAACAAAACAAAAAAATCTTGAGGTGTTTCACCAAGAAGATGGCCCCACATTGAACAACAAATCCATACACTAGTTTTATCAGTTACTAAGTCTTTCTTTTTATTTACTTATTTATTTATTTATTTTGGTTTTCTCGAGACAGGGTGTCTCTGTGTAGCTTTGGCTGTCCTGGAACTCAGTATGTAGACCAGGCTGGCCTTGAACTCAGAAATCTACCTGCCTCTGCCTCCCAAGTGCTGGGATTAAAGGTGTGGGCCACTCCGCGGCTGTTACTAAGTATTTCTGTAAATTCATCCCATCCCATTCTTGTGGAGCTAGTGGAGCCAGGAAGAGCTGGTGGGTGATGGGGACACCTAGAGGCCACTATGGGAACTACGGGAAGATATGAGGGCTCACCAATTATTCAAACAGTTTAAAGACCCAAGGCATTGCCAAAAGCTTGTCATAAATGCAGAACTTGAAGTGTGGATCTCTAAGTTTGAGGCCAGCCTGGTCTACAGAGTGAGTTCCAGGACAGCCAGGGCTACACAGAGAAACCCTGTCTCAAAAAAAACAAAAACAAAAACAAACAAAAAAACAAAACAACAAAAATGTTTAAAGCCTCACACTATTTCAAGTTTGCTCTGTTTTGTGAAAGTACGAAGACATGAGTTCAGCTCCAGCCGCTGTAGCTGCTGCCTCTACTCCACCATCATGGATCCAATCTGAACTGTAAACCCAAACATTCTCTTACGATGTTTTATCACAACAATAGAAAACTGATACAATCTGTATGTGGTGAACCAGAACGCTTTCCAGAATTTGGCCTCCATGTGTCTTGTTCAAATACAATGACAAGGCAGGCACATTTATGCAGCACGCCAAGAGGAAATCCAAACGATGCTTGTCTGGTTGAGGGGTTAGATACTAGATTTCCATTTCAAAAATGGAAATTCTGGGTATCCTAAGAATTCTAATCAGGGAAACCGGCCTTTTCTTCTTATCTACAGTGTAGTGTGTGCCAAGTTCTGTTTAGGATTCATAATTCTTCATATCCAAGAAGCTACAAGAAAGAAGGTAACTACTAAACATCCAAGAAACCCTGAAGACGAGCCGTATGCCAACTTGTATGTAACGGCTACGGTCTATGTGGGCCTTTTAGAGGACTGTAAGGAAGTGTAAGGCTCTCAAACACAGGAAGCAGTCCCCATGGAAGGCTACACAGGGACAAAGGATGCAATATCCTCTCCCTTAAAAACAGCAGTAGAAATAGAAATGGCATAGGAAGCTTGGCGGGGGGGGGGGCGGACCAGAAAACATGACACAATATATATTAAAATCTTTTATTTTTTTCTTCAGAATTGAAACCCATAGAACACATTAGAAATCGTTTGGTATCTTACCAAGTACAACCTCTATTTGCACAACAGCTCCAAGAGGAAATCCTAGGCAGATAAAACAAGAGGGTGGTGATGCCCACACTGCCCTTCAGATAAATAAATTAGCTTCCCAGTAGGTTACTCCCAGCTTCCCCAAGAGCTTATGAGAATCACCTCAGGTCCTAAAAACCTGTGACAGTACAGTGTCCAGCCCCCACTCACCACCCAGACTAGAGAAATAAGAGGAGAAGAGCCAGCCTCCCCCAGGGAGCACATTCACAGTCAGGTCACCTGGCTTAGCAGGCTGCTCAGCAAATGCTCGATGTACATTCTAACCCTTCCTAGCCAAGTCCTTTCTCAGCGCCAGCCACTCAGTACTTCCTTGTGTCGAAGAAAGAACATTTTCCTTGGTAGCATACATACACGGCCATGTTGACCCAAACCTCCACCTCCCATCCTGAAACCCTGAGCACAGGACTCAGGAGTGTGCCAACAGTGGGTGTTATTATGGTCACAAGATAATCAGAGAGATCCAGGGTGGAAGGGAAGGGAGGCTGAGGCACGAGAAGCAGGGGAGGAGAAGACAAAGCATCAGAGTTTTAAAGAAAACCTAAGTTTCTTTGGACCACAATGCTGTCTCCAGCACTGGGGAAATTGAGAACTGCCAGGATCCACTTTGCTGAGTAATCTGTAATGAATGTACCTGAATTTCTCTATTTTCTTCTAAAAATTTAGTCTGACACTGTAACCCTCAGTACAAACAGGGAGACATACCTTAAAAAATAACATCTGCAGCAAATCAGAGCCTGTTGTTTTAAGGGTGAACTATTCATAGCTCTCCCCAAAGTACACCG
Source organism: Montemys delectorum (assembly GCA_019843815.1). Taxonomy (NCBI): domain Eukaryota; kingdom Metazoa; phylum Chordata; class Mammalia; order Rodentia; family Muridae; genus Montemys; species Montemys delectorum. The sequence goes on along the minus strand of JADRCD010202992.1, from coordinate 17,600 downwards.
TAGCCTTAGATTAAGAACAGTTTGAGAATGAAAATTCCATATTCAAATCTCTCCCATTTCAACTTCAGAATACACATATTTAAGAAGTGGAAGGAAACCAGACCTACCTTGCAGGAACCATGACCTCCTCCTCCTCCACAACTAACATTGATGACTTGAAAAAGAGACTAAAGAGACTAGAGAGCAGTGGTGAATGAAGCTACGGCGTCCCTCAGCACTCCGCAGCTTCATTTACTAACCTAGAATCCTACAGTGTGAAGTGGCCACAGCGGGCCTCACTGTACACAAACTGAGTGTATGTATAGACTGCAGACGGGGAAGAGCAGTGGCCGTTCAAGTCTGCACTCACACAGTCTGCTCTAGAAGACTGACTGGGTTAGCTTAGCGCATAGACTTCTAAACAGCGGCTCCCTCAGCTCCCTCAGAGTAGTTTCCATATCCCTTTTTTGCTGTTTTAATGGCTCATTTGTAAAATTGTCCTAATTTTTCCTAGCTTTCAGCCATTAGAAACTCTTTTAATAGTTCCTTTTGAGTTGTGAGCTCTTCTTCTGTAGCCCTGAAGGGACACTGGATGCATGGCATGAGACAACAAATTTAAGAGTCTTTTATAAATAAAGTTTGCACTAACTATAAAAAAAAAAAAAAGAAGTGGAAGGAAGGGAGGAAATAGCAATGGATTTGGATTTCTTGGTTTTGTATTAAATGCATCCATCTATGAGGCTGTTCAGTTAGTAAAGCTAATTTAGAGCTGACCAACCCCCCCTCCCCCCAGCGCCTTGATTTTAACAGTCTAATCTAGCAAATGACCCAAAAAGAGGCTGGAGTTACAAATATATGTCTTTTTTTTTTTCCCTAACAGAACTTTGTGTCTATAAATTTGGGGCTGGAAGTATATGGTTGCCGCCCCTGCCCCATCCAGATTCACCCAATGGACCTTTAATCCAATTCCGAGTTAGAACATAGACTTAGACTCTAATTGTCGTGACACCCTGACTCAACTCTGTCTACTGTGGCTCTGAGCTCCTTCTAATGCCGTTGAGTGTGGAAGCGAAGCATGAGAGGACTTTTCTCTAAGTGCTCAAAGCAGCCTTTCTGCCTGTTCTTCTCCCTAGAAGAATCTTACGTCTTTAGCATTGCAAGTGAGGCTGCTTGCCGGCGACCGGTTCCTACTCACTTCACCGACGTGTTCCCGGAAATGCTGAGCCACAGCTTCGGCAGCACCCAAGGGAGGGCTCACTGCCGTCTGTCTCCCCTCTCTGCTGGCCCCCAGCACAAAGTGCTAATAACCACATTAATCTCAGGGTTCAACTGTGAGGTTTCTTGGTGTACACAGAAGTAGCCTGGAAACTGGACTTAATACCTCCTTTTGTTTTTGCTTTGTTTTGGGGGTTGGTCCTAGACCTGGTCCTGGTCCTGTAAACCAGGCTGGCCTTGAACTCACAGAGCTCTGCCTTTCTCTGCCTTCCAAATGACAAGATTAAAGGTGTGTGTCACTACTGCTTGGCTCAATATCTCCTTTTCTTAACACTATTTTAGTGTTTTGTGGCAATATTTGTTTCCTGAAACTCAATACCCTGAATTTAAAAAAAGAAATATGCAGTGTATTCCTTAATCTACCTCAAAGTGTACTGTACAACTTTCCTAATTTCATGCCATCTAAAAGTGGTTACAGGCTACTAGATTTTTAATGTGAGAAACTAGGGGGTATAAACTCAAAAGGAAGCAGCCTCAAGCCAGGCTCTGTGGCTGGCATTAGATGTCAAGCACAACGCTGAAAGGCTTAAGTGGACAAGAGGGGACACACAGCCTCAGCTGGGTACAGCTACAGTCCCAGACCCATTCCCTAGCTATCCGGCAGCTCTCAAGTGACTTGCCAGAACACAAAACTAACCCTGACCCTGACACAGAGATGGGAGAATTCTACTACACCACAGGTTCAGAAGTCCAAATGAGGCTCAATTTGGATTTGATATGAACCAAAATATTAAGGCTCTTTGTGGCAGCCTCCTCAGTTCAAGGCTCAGGGGCTTCAAATCTTTCTCTCTGTTACCTGCCGGGCACACATCACAAGCTTAGTCCAGCCACCATGCACTTTCTCATAAGAAAGACACAGCCAGGGCCACCAATCTCCTAGGAACAGCATCTTTACAGGCCATTCACCTCACAGGGTACGAGTTCACTTTGAACAGAGAGCTGGGTGTGTTGGTTCATACCTATAATCCTAGCATGTGGAAGGCTGAGGCCAGTTCAAAGCGAGCCTGGGCTATACAGTTAAGTTCCAGATCAGCACAGGCTAAAGTAAGAGTCTATGGTCTATCTCAAAATAAGCAATGCCACTGAGAGAAAAAGAAAGAATAGGGGGCGGGGGTGTTGGCAGAGAGCACAGTTTTAGTTTGTTTTGCTACTTTGTTATGCTACTTTGTGTAGCATAGATGGGGTAAGTTAGTGTCCCTAGAGGATCATGCTTGGGTTGTAATAGTATCCTCTAGAGAACACAACTGGGGGATGATTGTTTGCTCTGGACCTATCTAAACAGAGGGGAAGTCAATTAGTCAATTATATTCCTGGTTCTATAGAGTGAGTCCCCCTCTCTCTTCCCTGAGCTGTCAAATCCATGCCACCCAATACATTAGCATCCCAAGCCCTTCCTTCCCTCCCTCTCCCAGTCTACCTTGGACACGCCTCCTGGGGCAGACCCTCCCCTCCCAGTCTACCTTGGGCGTGGCCTCCTGCTTCCTGCCCCCCCTCCCCCAGTCTACCTTGGACATGGCATGCTCTTCCTGCCCTCCCCTCCCAGTCTACTTTGGACACGCCTCCTGGAGCAGACCGCTGTTTTGTCTGATGCCACTTTGGGGAGGCAGGATGTTTTTCACCCTGACTAGTTCTGGGTTTTGTTTTTCAAAGACACAAGGGGCTGCAAAGTGTTTTCAGAGAATCCATAGGTGTAGGGTAAGGGTAGCAAGGTTCGCCCCAGACACACACTCTGGAACCACTTCCTTGCCCAGTGTCACACCCGCCTGCCCGCCCGCCCGCCCTCTGGTGTGGGAATGAAGGCTGAGCAGAGCTGCTGCTGGCTGCTTGCCAGGTGAGTCTCAGAGCCGCTCCTGCTGAACTGTAGTCTTTACCACGCACTCCCAGGGCCTCCGCCTCTGCCACCAGCGCCCGCTGTGGCCGCTTGCAGGCCATCGCATGCCATTTGGAATTGATTGTGCTGTTTCTCTATCTTTGTAAAAATCAGTTCCACTTGTTTTGTGTTGAGAGTTACAAGTGGGAGAGCGGCATCCTGTCTTCCACCAGCACAGTGTCCGTCCCAAACTGGTCAGTGCACTGCTTGATGGTGGCCAAGACATTCAGAAGCCGCTGGTCCACAGTGTCCAAGTGTGGATCGGAGAGCACAGGAGAGATGGGGTCATGGGCCATGGCAGATTTTAAGGCAGACTTTAGTACTCCATTCTTTAGATAATTCAGTCTATTCCAGGTTGAAACCCGAATGCTGGAAGAAAAAGTTTTAAAAGAAATTACATAACATCTTAATATTTAATTCAGCTTGAAGCTTTCATGGTAGAAAAGGTTTCTGTTTGTCTGTTTCTTTGGATCACCTCTATTTCAGACTTGCTTCTGTATTAGAAGCAAGCCGTACTGCCATGGTGTAATTTGCAGGGCGGCGGTGGGGTGGGGGTTGTGATTAGAGATATACATGAAAACTTACACATACTCCTAACAGTAAGAGAAAAACTGAACCAATCTAAATGTCTAACAACTGAGAGATACTTCAAATTATGGCTAAACTCTTGGGAATAGCACGCAGCCATTAAAAAGGTTTGAAAGTGAGTGGCACAGGGACAAGTCCTTGATATTACATCAGAGCTAAGGAAGTCAGAGAAAACCTTTCTTTCACTCCCTGTCCTGGGGAGACTACAGAGCACTGAGACCCCAGGTTAGAGGGAAGCGCACTGCGCTAACAGTTACCCTTAGATACTTGGGGGATGACTCTAACTTCATTACTCAAATGGTTCTGAATTTTTAAAATTCTACCATTATTAAAAGACAAACAGTTACTTAAAGAATATCTACTTTTTGCTGAGCAAATGATAGTGCACACTTTAATCCCAGCACTTGGGAGGCAGAGGCAGTCATATCTTTGACTACTGAGCAAGTTTCAGGTCAGACAGGACTATACAGAAAAACCTTGTCCCAAAACTCCACCCCCACCAATGCTCCCCCACCCCCACCAAACCAAAAGAAAGAAAGAAACAACAACAAAAACCAACCAACCAACCAACCAAAACAAAACAAAAACTCCTTTCTCTAGGATGGAGATGGCTCAGCACAGCAGAGCATTTGTTGGTCTTGAAGAGGACCCGAGTTCAGTTCTCAAAACTCACTCTGAATGCCTTCTGGCTTCTGCAAGCACTGTATTCAGGAGCACAGAGTCCCACAGACAGACAGACAGGCAGGCAGGCAGGCAGGCAGGCAGGCAGGCACGCACGCACTCCCCCCTCCCCACACACACACTTTAAAATTCTTAAAGATATTCTCTATTTTCTCAGTTACTTCACTAACCACTTGCTATGGGCTAGGTATTTCTCCCTGATAGAACTCATGTGGGAATTCAGTTGCCATGTAACAGTATTAAGAGCTGAGGCTCTAAAGTGACCAGCTGATAAGGGCTCAGTGGAGCCCTCTGCTCTTCTGTCTCCTGCCATGTGGGAACATAGTAAGACAGCTTTCAGGATGCCAGCATTCTGATCTGGAGCCTCTCAGCTTCTAGAGCTATAAGTGAATCAATTTCTGTTCTGTATTTGGTAAGATGGCTTAACAGGAAAGTCAGTTGTCCCATAAGCCTGGTGACTGCAGTTTGATCCTGGAGCCATGTAAAGGTGGAGAGAGAGAGCCAAGTGACTAAGTTGTCCTCTGACTCCAATCATGTCCTGGGGCACACAAGCCCACACCTCATAATGTATACAAACACTTATAATAAAATAAATTAATGTAAGGGGAATGCCTCTGTTTGTGACTTTGTTATAGCAGAATGAAGCAGACTAAATGACCAACTGAAGAGAAGTATTGTCTCAGAGAAGCCCGTGCCTCTCAGTGGATATAGCAGGGGAACTGCCAGGATGTAGATGTTCTAGAGGTCACTGTGCAGGCAGAAGCGTCTGACTTTGTGAGAAGTTTCACAGCTACTTAAAAGTAAGGATGATTAATTGTGTAAAGCACAGAAGAGATGGGCTATGCATGATGGACAACAGTTTTCTTATTCTGTTTTTTGTTTGTTTGTTTTGGTTTTGGTTTTTTTAAAAGATTTATTTATTTATGATATGTGAGTACACTGTAGCTGTCTTCAGACACTCCAGAAGAGGGTGTCAGATCTCGTTATAGATGGTTGCGAGCCACCATGTGGTTGCTGGGATTTGAACTCGGGACCTTCCGAAGAGTAGTCAGTGCTCTTAACCCCTGAGCCATCTCTCCAGCCCCCTGTTGTTTTGTTTTTTGAGACAGGGTTTCTCTGTGTAGCCTTGACTGTCCTGGAACTCACTCTGTATGTAGACCAGGCTGGCCTTGAACTCAGAAATCCGCCTGCCTCTGCCTCCCAAGTGCTGGGATTAAAGGTATGCACCACCAATGCCCAGCTCTTATTCTGAACGGTACTATGAATGCCCAGAGCACCAGAGCTTCTCCAGTGTAACAGAGCTGCCACTTGATTGACTGGCACCAACGTCGCTCTTCAGTATATGCTTCTCCAAAATGGACGGAGTTCCTTCAAGAACATCTTGTCACAAGCCTTCCAGGAGAGGAAGGCTCTCCCACACCTCTGGCTGCTGGAGAGGAAGGCTCTCCCACACCTCTGGCTGCTGCAGGGCAGGTAGACCAGTGCTGCAGGAAGGACGTCACCAAAGCAGCGCTGTCCCAGCCATATTCTTAGAAGATGCAAGCCCATGAAACCGCAGGTTCATTTGCTGGTAACTTCTCTGAGGTCCCTTTTTGAGATATGGTCTTGGGTAGCCCAGGATGACTAGGAATTTGCTATCTAGCCCAGAAGGACACTGAGCTCCTCCCAAGTGCTGAGGTTACAGCACTCTGGTTACTGTTTGGACACAGGGACCAGTATAGCATCTGCCCACTCTGAGTCGGCCTGCGGGTAGCCCAGCGGCGCTCCAGAGTCACCTTTTCCTCTGCAGGTCACGACACCAGGTGCCCATCTGTATCCCACCAGCTCTCAGTTTTCCAGGATCAGTAAGGAGAATTGGGGCTAACCAGGTAAATACGTACTACCTTCTGAAGAACTCTCGTCCTATTGAAAAAGCTGAGTGCCACAGCACAGACGTGGGAGCCTGATACTGGGATGCTGAAGTCAACCTAGGCTATATAGTGAGAGCCTATGAAAGACTGAAAGACAGACAGACAACAGAGACACAGAAAGGGGGTAAGGGGAGAAAAGAAAGACGGAAGGAAGGGAGGGAAGGAGGGGGAGAAGGAAGGAAGGAAGGAAGGAAGGAAGGGGTCAGGAGAAGAGCTGCAGTCAAATGACAGAAATTTTGTTGACTGTTGATGTGTGAACTCCAAAATCAGCCCAGGAGTAGGGCCTGAAGCAGGGGCTCCTAGGACTGGGTTTTGGTTCATTTTGTTGACTTATTCTCAATTCCTTTATTCTCTAATATATTTAAATCAGTTATTAAATACTTAAAATATTTTTGGTTTAGATAATTCAAGCTAAAACATTCAATTGAAACCCCAAGGTAAACCTGATGTAGCAATGGAGAATACAGATTAACAGATTAAAAAATAATTTTTTTTTTTTTTGAGACTGTCTCACTATGTAGTTCTGGCCATCCCAGAACTCACTATGTAGACCAGGGTGGCCTCAAACTCACAGAGAGCTATCTGCTTTTGTCTCCTAGGTGCTGGGTTTGTTAAAGCCCAGCTAGACGGCTTTTAGTAGGTGGTAGAGATAATAAGCTAAACAAACACATATTACTGTAGATACCACAAATTTACTGATGCAAAATGAATTCTGAGTTTTGGGTGGCCTGCATCTATGTTTCCCTCAGCCCTGTCAGGGTTCACAGGGCCTCTGGGCTACAGAAGCAGGAAATGCAATGGGGATGCCCAGGTGTTGAACTCGAAGGAGGAAATGCAGGCAGACACACTGTGTGTGCAGAACTTACATGCAACACTGATAGACAGGGGCGAGAATGCTTCTCTCATCCAGTGCGGGGTTCCCAAAGCTGAAAATTAAATTAAGACAGGACTTAGGTGCAAGTGCTAGTTCCCTTCTCAGCATCAAAGCAAGAGTATAATCTATAAAAAACCAACTGTGAGCCTAGATAATTTCATGCTCCAACAGCTCAAATCATTTAAATTAAAAATAAGCTAGGCATGACTAATCAGACACAGAATCATTAACAGCCTAAAGTATCAAACAGCAAATAAACTCATGTAACAAGGACCCTTTCCTGCCAAGATGCTGCAAGACCCTGGAGCACACCTGTGGGGCCACACCGTGAGTTCTCAGTCCAAAGGGGAAGGCACAGATCCTAAGCCTGCAAAGCTTTCTAAAGGTCTGCAAAGAAATCCCAGGCTCTTCCTGCTAGAGTCCCCAGGAGGCAGGTGCCTATTACTTCCAGAATCACTAAAACCTTATGCCAGCAAGCAAGCCTGCTGGCAGCTTCAAACCAGAAAGCTGCCCAGGGTTTTCAGAGGCCAGGACAACATAAAAATGGTATTCTGTTAGGAAAGGAACAGCCACTCTGGGAATCTGGCTACCGTCTCCCTCTTTCTGGAACTCTCTTCAATGACTGAAGAATCACTATGCCCCAGGGACAGTGCCATGAAAGCAGCAGATATCCTCTGACTGTGGCTACTTAGTCTCCAATGCAAGGCTTTAAGAAGTGAGGCTTGGGAGGTTAAGTCCAGGACAGTTTGATCCCAAGTCTCCCCGCCCAGCCCCAGGCTCATCTGCTAAGGCACTAGAGGCCAGCCTGAAGCACTACTGAGAGGTGAAGGAGGTGGGGGCCAGCAGAAAGAAGTTAGAGCACTGGCATGTATTCCTGACGGGGATGTTGGGACCTGGCCTCTCTATTTCCCAGATGCCACAGGCCAGCAGCTTTGCTCTCAATGTGTCCCAGCCACGATGACCGCTTCATCACAGGCCCAAGAGCAATAAAGCCAACCCGCTTCTGAAACCATGAGCTGAAATAAGCATTTCATTGCTACTGCTTGATTTATGTCAGTATTGGTGACTGAAGCTGGCTAGCACGGGGCCCCAGAGAATGCCCCTCTTTCACCCGACACCGACAAAAGCCAGTTCTGCTGGCTCTGTACCTTTTGGCATTATCAAGAAGAATAAGCATACTAGCGCCTTCATCATCTTGAAAGCTTTCATAGTGATGGCGGTCAGCATTGCCAATCAAGTAATCAAAGACAGCCGTGTCAATGATGTCCAGGAGGCGTGGGCCTGAGTCATAGGGGGACGTTTTCTTCACAGCGTCACAGTAGCTCTCATCATATTCCCACCTGGAGGCAAGAAGCATCGTAAGGGTCAGTGAGTGCCAGCCACACCTGACTACAGTTTAGCTCCTGAGAGCAAGAGCCATGTGTCAGCAGTCTGGTTGCCAGACTACACTGTTAGGAGGTGGGGCTTGCGGCCGGAAGATGAGTCGTTGGGAGCAACCGTAGGTGGACATGGCTGCCTTGGCCTTTCCTCTCACTGTCTGCCTCCTAGCCTCCATGAGGAGATTAACTTTCCTCCACAGCATACATGTGTCGCCTTGATACTGTCTTACCACAAATTCCAAAGCAACTAAGCAGACCAAGCTGGGCTGAAACTTCAGAAACTCTCAGCCAAAGAATCCTTCTCCATTTAAAATATTAGGTATTTTGTTGGAGACAGAAAGCTATGCGGAAAGCTGCTATCAAGCACTGCAGTGGCCCTCCCTGACAGTGAGGGTCAAGGGCCTTTGGGTCTGGTTTGCAAAACTAGAAGAGTTTGGAGAAGCAAGCTGAGGAAGGTCGTGTGTGTGGAAGCACAGCTTGCTGGGAAGATATGGTGGAGCTCAGAGGCTGGCAGGGACAGAAAGCAAAAGCTATGCTGATAGGCTTGGGATGGGCACAGGGACTCCATTGGGAAACAGACAAGAGGCTAATGACGTTAGAGACTCTGTCTATGTTTTGTACATATCCTGAGACTTTGTGGACTGGCTTCTACGGTAGAAGTAATTTAAGGCAGCAGTATGGGGATTACTGACTGCTTTTAGCCATGTTTTCTGTGAGAAGTGGAAGCAAAATGCAGAGCAAAAAGATCTGGAAAACTTGTGGTTGAACCAGGAAAGAAGCACACACAAGGTTTAAGCCACGAGGGGTACAGCTGCTAAAGAGACTAGCGCCATGAAAAGACCCAAGTGCTTTATACTAGGATACCCTGAGAATTCCCAAGACCTAGCCCATCCCAGGCTAAACTTCTGTGTCCAGCCATCAGCACACTGAAGAGGCCAAGGTGGTCCAAGAAGGCCTGGATGAGCTCCATGTAGTGCCAGACCTTGGCGTCATGCATGATGCCAATGAAGCAGCCATACATAATGTAAAGTGTGGAGCCACTTCCACTGAGATTCCACAAGGGTCTTGAGTGTACAGACAGGGTTCCTGCCAGCAGGAGTGTGCCCACGAGTGGGACACACAGAGCTGTGAGAGTAAAGCTGAAGCTGCAGTGAACACCCCACGAGCCTGAGACACCGGGAGCATGGAATACTTGCCCACTGAGGAAAGCCATAGGCAATGAGCAAAACTAGCTCAAGACAGCAGCTTTGTGGGCTTCACCACAGGGACAGGGCTGGCTGAGCTTTCTGCAGCTCACACTGCACCAATGTGAGCCCTTAATTCTGGACATGGAGCTAAAAGATTCTTTTTAAAAAAGAATTTATTTTTATTTTATGTGCATTTGTGTTTTGCCTGCATGTATGTCTGTGTGAGGGTGTCAGATCCCCTGGAACAGTTGTGAGCCGCCGTGTGGGTGCTGGGAACTGAATCCAGGAACTCTGGGAGAGCAGTGCTCTTAACTACTGAGCTACCACTCCAGCCCCTAGATTATTTTCAATAACTGATTATTATTGTGTGCACACATACACATGTAGGGAGTGTGTGAGTGGCATAGCACACGTATGGATGTCAGAGGACAGTCTGTAATCCCAGCACTTGGTAGGCAGAGGCAGGTGGATTTCTGAGTTCGAGGCCAGCCTGGTCTACAGAGTGAGTTCCAGGACAGCCAGGGGTATACAGAGAAATACCCTGTCTCGAAAAAAACAAAAACAAAAACAAAACAAAACAAAACAAAAGAGCACAGTCTGTAGAGCCGGCTCTCTCTCTCTCCTATAGGCTCATGGCACACATATGGACTCAGAGCACAGTCTGTAGAGCCGGCTCTCTCTCCTATAGGCTCATGGCACACATATGGACTCAGAGCACAGTCTGTAGAGCCGGCTCTCCCTCTCCTCCCTATACAGGCTCTGGAGACTGAAGGCTGAGGCTGTGTGGCAAGCACCTTCACCCAGTGACTATTTCACTGGCCTGAGCTGGAGGATTTAATGTCTGTTCTTGCTTTTGTCCAACCCTGGCCTTTTCTATTTTCTGGAATAAGAGTGCTTCTCTAGTGCCATTGTATCTTGCATGCATATAACTTGGGTTTTTGGAGTTTTTGTTTGTTTGTATATTTTTTTTAATTTTTGTAGGGCTCACACTTAAAATTTGCCTTATGTTTCAGAGACTTTGGATGTAGGCCTCTCAAACTTGGTACAGTTAAGATTCGGGATCCCTTAGAGGGAACTGAACCGTTAGGCAGACACGAGCCTGTACAGACTAGCAGCAATCTATGGCTTATATTTAAAAAGCAACAGAAAATATTTTATTTTATTTTATTTTATTTGTATGTGTGTTGTGCATGCCTATGTGTATGTTTCAAGATTTATTTATTTTATTTTATGTATGTGAGTACACTGTAGTTGTACAAACAGTTGTGAGCCTTCATGTGATTGTTGGGGATTGAATTTTTAGGACCTCTGCTCACTCTGGTTAACTACACTCACTCCTGCCCAAAGATTTATTTATTATTATAAATACAATGTAGCTGACTTCAAACGCACCAGAAGAGGGCGTCAGATCCCGTTACAGATGGTTGTGAGCCACCATGTGGTTGCTGGGATTTGAACTCAGGACCTTGGGAAGAGCAGTCAGTGCTCTTAACCACTGAGCCATCTCACTAGCCCATGTGGTGTGTGTGTGTGTGTGTGTGTGTGTGTGTGTGTGTGTGTGTGTGTAAGGACACTACACGCATACATTGCTGGTGGAGGACTGAAGCTGAAATTACAGCTAGTTGTGAGCCCCAAATGTGAGAGCTGGAAATCAAATTCAAGTCCTTTGCAAGATCAGCAGGGGCTCTTTGACCCCTGAGCTATCTCGTCAGGCCCCTATGGTTTATATTCTAAATGCCCACTAAAGGCCATGTACTAAAGCTCTGGTTCAGCCAGTGGAACTTTCAGTAGCTATTGGACCTTTAGGTTATGACAGAAGTTTAGTCACTGGGAATGTGCCTGGCAGAGGATAAAGGGGATATTCCAGGGAGTCCCTGCCTACCAGTTTGCTCCTGGTCCTTTCTCTCTGCCTTTGCTTTCTGGCAGCAACAAGATAAGCAGTCCTTGCCAACATAAGCTTCTGCAGTGACACACTGTGCCACTAGAAGCCCAAAGTAATGTGGCCAAAATTAATCTCTCCCCTTTTTTGTTTTTCCAAGACAGGGTTTCTCTGGGTATATGTAGCTGTCCTGGAACTTACTCTGCAAACCAGGCTGGCCTCGAACTCAAGAGATTTTCCTGCTTCTATCACCTGAGTGCTGAGGTTAAAGATGTGCACCACTCCTGTCCCAGCTTAATCTCTCCTCTCTTTACTGATAGAAAGACAGCTGACAAGCCAGCACTGCTGAAAACAGGGCCCTGCCCAGCAGGTCTGCCCCTAATCCACAAGTCTTTTAACTCTTGAGCAGATGGCTGGCTCCTATTGAGGAAAGACAGCTGGCTTGGTACAGCAAATACTTAAACCATGGCTCACAGGAGCATTTACCTGGCTAATTTGCCTTCTCGGTAGGTCCTGCCCCAGGGATGTCGATGTTTCTGCAGAGGCCACACATCTGGAAGCCAAAGTGTGACGGACCCCTCCATCATGTCACCATCAGCACATGCTGGCTCTGTTTCCCGGCAGTAGTAGCACTTCCCATAGAAACAAGTATTGTTCCCTGCAGAGCAGAAATGAGCGGGATATACTTCAGAAAGAAAATTACGAATCCAAATTCTCCCTCAAACAACTAAATAAAAAGGCACCATAAAAATTAGAATCCTGATGTTAGTCCATTTCACACATGTTGTTTTCTATGTAGGTGATAAAAACAAACAGTGTAAAAAAAAAAAAATCCCCAATGAATGGAAGGCTATCTACTAGAAAGCAAATCTTCCTGTGCCTCCCTTACACCCAGCCCCTCTCCCAGAAGTCAGCTATCACCCAGTCTTGCTCTCAGCTCACAATAATTAAAGGAAAGCAATGTCTTCCCGTTCTTTATCAGAGCTGAGGTTGTGGCCAACCTCAGAGCAGGAGTGCACACGTAGACTTGGTCACACCGGGGGAGGCAGGAGCAGTAAGTGAACAGACTGAGGGTAACGGACTAGTTTTCTCACTGATGGCAAAGGAAGTTAATACAGAAAGACAGTCAGAAGAAAATCCTGCTATGAACTAGAATCAGAGATTCTGGTTTCAGCACATACCCAGAGATACTGCTTATATACACATGTATTTCCTACCCTGCCCTTCAAGAGAGCCTAGAAACAATGAGATCCAGGGCTTATTCAAACACCAGTTACGCTGTCCTTCCTCCTCTTTCTTCTCGTGGTAATAGAGCTCACACACGCAGGCAAGTACTCCACTGTGCTCTATGTCCAGACCTCTGTTTACTTTTTAAGGCTAGCTTTGAACTTAGAATCCTCCAGCTTCAACCTTCCAAATAGCTGGAATAGAAGCTTATACGTATAGCTTCACGTATCATTTTCTAAAGAAAAAAGAGGGCTCCTTGGACAAGAGCTGCCTCCAGGGCTGCGTCGGGGAAGGTCCTGGTGAGCCCAGGCCATACTGACACTGCCAGCTGTAAGGAAGGGCTTGGAGCACAGCGAAACCATTCCAAAAGGAATGGAGCTGCTTACCGGATCCCACTGGTCTGTCTGTGGAGTTACAATATCAACATGAAAAATAATAGTAAGAAATTGCAGAAACTTAAGTCATGGGTTCATCATGATATGAATAAAGAAATGCATTCAACGAGAGTTCTCATCTAAACAGAATGCCTACCAAGAAGTTTATAAAGCAGTAACAGAATTATAAACTATCATTTCACAACTATCATAATAGCCGACTCAAACACAAATGGATCAATGTGCTAAAACTGGAGATTAAAGTTTGATAAGGAATGCAGTATTTATAGAGTTCTGCCTGGGATGTGATGCCTAGTGGTAGAGCTTTTGCTTATCATGCATGAGGCTCTAGAGTCAATCCCCATCCTTGGTGGGGTAGGGTAGGAGTGTGGAAGTAATTAGATATTAATATAGTTGCAGAGTACTTGTCTATAAAAACCACCACTAAACGTACACAGCATCCCCGGTGGGGGGAGGGGAAATGACCACATCCACTAAAATACAAAATGCCATGACCTGCTAGCGCTAACTTTTGGAAGTTTCTGCTCATGTGGGAAGTGGCATATGTACAAAGTAATTCTGGGCAACAAGACTTGTAAATACAAAATACTGGAGCAATTTGTAAGTCCAATAAGGGGCTGGCTACATATGAATTTATGGTAGACCCATAAAATACAACTTTTTAAATATAGTCGTGAAGTCGTGAAAGCTAATCTTAGTCTTCAATTTGAGTAACTCTAGAATCAACTAAAACCCAAGGTGCCAGGCATACCCTCTAGGGGTTTTCTTGATCAGACTACTGGAAGCAGGAAAATCACCCTGTATCTATCTGGACCACACCCTCTGGAAGCAGCCTACATAGAAGGACACAGAAGACAACTTTTGCTTTGCCTTCCTGTGCTCACTGATGGCAATTCATCTATCTTGTTGACGTAGCATTCCTTCACTGTTACTGAAACCAACTTCCTAGGAATCCCAATGCAGACGGAGGACCAGCGGCTCTCAGGATTTCTCTAAAACTCCAGTGCCAGCCAGGGACAGCTGAGACACCCAGCATCGTGGACTAAACAATCACTGGGTTCTTGGGCATTTCCACTGAGAAGCCACTGGTACACTTCTCAGACCATAGCCTGTAAGCCGGTCTACTAAGTCATCTCTCTATTTTTTTTTCATTCTATCAGCTCTATTCCTTTAGAGAACTATGAATAATACATTAGCCAAACAACATAAGAACAAAGAAGTTCTTAAGTGTAATATGCAAAGGTTTTTATAATATATTAAGTAAAAAGAACGAGATTTAGAAATATGAATCTATGCTATACATTGCATGAGATGGTAGAACTAAACATAAATATATATTTACATTCATAAAAAAAGGAAATCAGGACTGGCAAGATGGCTCAGCAGGTAAGAGCATTGACTGCTCTTCTGAAGGTCCCGAGTTCGGATCCCAGAAACCACATGGTGGCTCACAACCACCTATAAAAAGATCTGACGCCCTCTTCTGGTGTGTCTGAAGACAGCTATAATGAATTGCGGGGCCGGAGTGAGCAGGGCCTGAGCTCAATTCCCAGCAACCACATACATGATGGCTCACAGCCATCTGTACAGCTATGGTGTACTCATACATATAAAATAAACAAATCTTTAAAAAAAAAAAAAAAAAAAAAAAAGGGCCAGGTGGTGGTGGTACATGCCTTTAATCCCAGCACTTGGGAGGCAGAGGCAGGCGGATTTCTGAGTTCAAGGCCAGCCTGGTCTACAGAGTAAGTTCCAGGACAACCAGGGATACACAGAGAAACCCTATCTCAAAAATACAAAAATAAAAATAAAAAATAAAAAAAAATAAAAAATCAATTATTAAGAGAGGTTATTGCTAGGCTAAGTAGAGAGAATAAGATACAGAAGTATGTATAGGGTAACATACAGTATGGAGAATGGTAGAGCTAAATATAAACATGTATGTATACAAACATGTATGTATACAAAAAGAAATAAATTACTAATAGAGGAACTGGAATATATTACTGTAGTCCTTTTGATAACTGAAGCATGTTAACAAACTGAATGACATACTGATTCAAAGATCAAAATGCAAACAAAATAAAGCAATTAATACAATCTATGGGGTAAAACCCAAAAACTTGGGTTTAGTACATAAGAATCTTACTTAGGAAAAGAAGTATAATGCATAAGCTTAGAGTATGTGGTTGGAGATTGAACCTAGAGACTGCTGCATACCCAGCAATTGCTCTACCACTCTTCTACATTCCCAGCCCCTAAGATATAAGCTGTCTAGCCAGGGGACTGCTTGATGCTGAGCATGTAATTACCTCTCCCAGTGTAATCATTCCTCTAGTTAGATGGCGAAAAGCAAACAAGTCCAGGCCAATGCTCTGTCTGTCTCCAACACTCTCAGAGATCAATCAACAGCATCTGTTTACTCTTCGTAATATGACAAAGTATACTATACTCAACTCAGGAAACAGCTTATTTGATCTCTGAATTTCTCCTTATTCTCCTTGGGTGAACTATCAAATCTAAGCCTCCATCTAGACTTTTCTCCTTTAGTTTCTGACTAGTTGACACAAACACGTAGTGAACTAGTCAGTTCTGTTATGTGAATATGTTTTTGTTTTAATCCCAGGTGTGGCATAAGAGGTTGCTTCACAACAGGTGATTATGATTTGCCTCATGCCCTAGCAGGGACATGTCTTTGCCAGCTGTGGATCATTTAATTCTGGAGACCCTGGAGAGGGAATAAATGCCAGAGCCCCGAGAGTGAAGGGTTGGGGAGGGTGGGGGAACGGCATTCCAAGAAGAATGCTGCTGCTCCTGGCTGCTATTTTGAGGTTTGTCAACTGTTTGTGAGCAAAGAGACTAGAAGTTGGGAGATATCCTGATGACGAAGATTGGACTGGCCCCAAGAAACACAATCATCAAAGTGTATAGTCTAAAGAGGTCTATGCCCCCTTTCCTCTCTACCTTTCTTTCTCTCCTACCTAGTGTTAAGTTGGAAGGGATTAGGGTAGAACAAAAAATTTGCCAACACAAATTCATAGATGATCCTGAAACAAAGTATCCAAAAATCAGATGTATTATCTTTTGTGCCACTTCAAGTCTTTCCTGAACACCCCTCAATTAACTGCTTCTGCATTCACTTGGCTATCCAATCTAGAAACCTGGAGTTATTCTTAAGTTCTCCTTTGTGAGTACTGTCCTCCTAGCCAAGATGTTAACCACACAGCTTATGTTAGTTTGGGAATCTCTCTTGGTCTTTCTATCCCCATCCTTATCATAGCTCTGTCTCTCGAAATCACTTCACCAGCCTTCGAGGGATGTTATCTTCTGATTTTCCCATCGTCATTCCCTCTCCAGAGTCACAATTAGCTATACACACACACACACACACACACACACACACACACACACACACATATATATTTTGAGATAGGGTTTTTCTGTGTATCCCTGGCTGTCCTGGAACTTACTCTAAAGACCAGGCTGGCCTCGAACTCAGAAATTCGCCTGCCTCTGCTGGGCTTAAAGGCATGCGCCACCACTGCCTGGCCATAATTAGCTTTCTAAATTCAAATTATATCAAGTCATGGTCAGACTCCCTCAATGTCCAAGAAGAATATTGATTCCTTCAGCAACCCTGTCCTGACTACTTCCTCTCAGTGGCTAAACCCACAGGCACCCTCTACCTGACCACACACTCTTCCTGCATCTCTAATCTGTTCATCTTCTGTCTTCAGCCTAGATCAATGGTAACTTAGGGATGGGAGGGGTGAACTGGTTAGGAACAAAATTACAACCTTATTTACACTAAAGCTCTATCTGAAATTTAGTGTTTAAACCAATTGTGACAACAGGAACCATAGCAGTAAAATTTCCTGTCTCCATGTCACTAAAAGAAGTCAGAGTTTTCCATACTGTATTACCATTTTGTACATATTTTTTTGAGGTATTGCTTTCCCTCATTTTTAAGTATCAATCTATTCACCGTAGTAAGAAGCAAACTGAAGCTCATTTTTCAATGTCTGTTTCTCATTTATGTCATCAAGTAGAGCACTGAAAGAGTCAGCACAGGAGGCAAAGTCGAGAGCACAACCTACAAGAGTAAGATGGAGTACTCCCTCCACACAGGAGGATAATGGGAATCAAGGCCAGGGCGTCTTGAGTTACCAACCAACCCTTGAAGACAGAGCAGTGGCCCAAAAACAGCTCTACAGGACAACAGTCATCTTGGGGTCTAGAAACACTTCTACAGTAGAGCAAGTCATCTTGGAGTCTAACGACTGAGGGGTGTTTGCGCTTCCTCAACTCTTTATTATTTCTTTTTATGTGGTAGGGGCGCACATGTAGAGATCAGAG
>JADRCD010202991.1:12375-29541 GCA_019843815.1 Montemys delectorum | reverse complement strand
GTGTGTGTGTGTGTGTGTGTGTGTGTGTACATGTGTACTGTGTGTGTATGATCTTTAAAACATGCTACAAGCATTCATAATATAGAACAAAACAGTATTAAAGCAAAAAGGTACTATGAAAAGGAGAGTTCTTTAACAAGAAGCAGAAAGGATGTGGATGAATATGAACGAAGACGGGAAGATATGGGACGAGTTCAAGACGAGGAAACAGTAATTAGAACTTATTGTATGAAAAGTATTTTCAATAAAATAAAAATGAAAAAATCTTTATACTTGTAATATGACTTGGGGTGAGTTACTTAAATACTCTCAAATTAATTTCATATGCCAGGCAAATAATGCTCTTTATGATTTATGTTCATTTGACGTCAAAGTAGGACGATCACCTAGTAGAGTATTTTTGAAAAGTAGACATTTGATTATAGCTAATTCATTTTTACCCAATCTACCTTTAATTTAATTAAATTAATTCCTGTAAAAATCTAATATAGGGAAGGTAGTATATAAACTAAATGCAAAGGCACAAAGGGTAATCCAAAATAACCAATCATGATATTATCATATATTAACATGCGACAAGCCATCACAACTCTCCTGGGACACTTAGGTGTGTCACACATCAAGTGTTTAATGTGCATTGATGTATTTCTTCAACTCTGACCCACTGCATTTCTTTGAAAGGGCTTCTCATTTGATTCTCCCTCAAATAAGCAGGTTATAATGCCCTCTACTCCCTTAGTACATGCGCAGTCTCTTGTAGGGGCTGAGGAAATGCTTTTACCAAACAGAACACCACACTACAAAAGGCTGATTTCTCTGTTGTCTGAAGACTCAGGTGTTGGTATTAAGAAATGTGCCCACTTTAAGAGAGAGTCTTGTCATATCCTACCTCCTGGTTCTCCTCACTTTAGCTCCTGGTAACTCCTTAAACACATTAAACATGTTAAACGTTAAAGAAGTGTTGGAGACTCAGCCTTGCATGAGTACACAAATGAGATCCAATCGTAATTCTTGGTGACAAACAGAGTAAATCCGTGGGTAGTTTGTTTAGGCTTTATTTTGAAATGACGAAGTAGCCTGTGAAAACAAAGTTTAACAGGCCCATTAAAGTATGCTGTCTCCATCACTAATGTGGAGTTTGGTTGTATGCTGCTAGTTATGGACTATAAACAGCAATGGTGGGGTCTTCTATTCTGTCACGTTATAAAATGCCCCGACCTTGGCTACATATAGACACACTACACTTAGAAAGATAACGTGCTTGTTTTATATTTAAATGAAAGTAATAATCCGCTCTTACAATCGTAATGTGAAGTTAAGCATATTTACATTGGAAACGCACGTGCTTGAGTTAAAGAAAATGCAGAAGAATTCCACGTTAATATGTAGCTTGTTATTAGAAGGTGGACTGAGCACGTTTCAGCTTGCTCTTTCCGTCTGCCTGCCCACGGCATTTCTTACGGCACAGTGGCAGGGCCAGGTTCGTAGAATCATGAGTTCTCTTCTTAATTACTTCACAATTTGCTTACTGGTTTGGGGATAATTGGAACAATTTGCTTGCAGAAACCTGCGAGGAATCAGATGTTAACTAACTTTGTCTTGTGTAAGCAGCCCAGCAAGAAACAGGAGCTCTTCCCCTCACCCCCATCACCGCTTCTTAAGCTGCGTGCTGGCATCCAGTGATCCTGTGGAAAGAAAACACGCAGGCAGTTGCCTTGGTATTGACTGGCCAAATCAGATTATGCATCCAGCTCTGAATGGCGAGATTCCAGGAATTAGCAGAGAGGCCAAGGGAAAATATTAAGAAATATGAAATGACACGAGAAAGACTTTCTATGATTTATGTACATGGGACTGCAGATGGAAAATAAATTTATTTCAAGGATCCACATTGTCTGGAGCTGCTACTGTGTCCCAGAACAATGTAGAGATAAGACGCAGGGTTTTTTTGTTTTGTTTTGTTTTGTTTTTATTTGACTGTTGAGTCAGTCAGGCTTTTAGAGTTCTCTGATCCTTAATACACCTTTTTGCTTGACAATAATGTCCTGATTTCTGGTTTCCTTCTGCACTGTTGCCGACAACTCCTACTTTGCTCCATAGAAAAACAGGTTTAAAGGCCTCTATAGTACCCAAAACTGAGTGTATTATCACACAGCCTGTACTGACTGGGTTTGTGTGTCAACTTGACACAAGCTGCGGTCATCATAGAGAAAATAGCCTCCCTTGAGGAAATGCCTCCATGAGATCCAGCTATAAGGCTTTTTCTCAACTAGTGATCAAGGTTGGAGGGCCCATTGTGGGTGGTGGTAGTCCTGGGCTGGTAGTCCTGGGTTCTATGATATAGCAAGCTGAACCAGCCAGGGGAAGCAAGCCAGTAAGCAGGTCCCCTCCATGGCCTCTGTGTCAGCTCCTGCCTCCAAGTTCCTGCCCTGTGTAAGTTCCAATCCTGACTTCCTTTGGTGATGAACAGCAATGTGGAAGTATGAGCTGAATAAACTCTTTCCTCCCCAACTTGCTTCTTGGTCATGACGTTGTGTGCAGGAGCATAAACCCTGATTAAGATACAGCCTTTTAGAATAACTTTATATTTAATATTGTATTTTCCACCCATATAATTCAATAAACGCAGAGTGTTTTAGTAGGGCATGGGAAAGGGAAGATGGGACAAAATAAAGTTATTTAAATATCACTATTTTTTTCTTCATATAGGTAGATTTTTTTTCTATTTGTCAGCATCTACCTTTATATTCTCTCCCCTCTCCCTTTCCTCACACCTTTCCCTTCTCCATTCCTCCTCTCTCCCCTCCCTTATTTCCTCCCACCTTCCCATCCTCCATCTCTCCATCCCTCCTCATATAACTTTGACACTTTTTGCATGTGAGACATCACACTTAATTCTTTGCAACAAGCTCAGGCTTTCTGTGGATGTGTGTGTGGGGATGGGTGGTCTGGTCTTTTGGGCTCTTAGAATCTTTGAATGTCTATATTTGAGAGTGAAGTATCACTGAAGCTTTTATGCCAGCCAAATCTATTGTAGTCCCAGATTACGTCAAATGCGATCACAATGCGGCCTCTTTTGTTTCTGTGTAAAGTTATTTCTCTTAATGGCTTATATCTAACTTTATTAAAAAATTTTTCTTCTATTTCTTTTCTTGATCACGTCTTCAGCCTCAAAAGTTCCTGGATTTAGGGAATGAGTTGTGACACAAGCTTTTCATTCTCTGGGAAACTGAAATGAAATTACCATTGTTTGTACTTGAGGATCTGGAAATGTGAATGAGTCCTGCTTTGCTGGTATTTTTTTGGTAGAAAACGTTACTGCAGATATTTTAAAAGGTATAATTTTAGGAAATTTTAAGATATTCATTCTACAAAGCAATTTCTGGTATGCCATTTTAAAAATCTGTTATATTGCTTTTGTTTGTTTGTTTGATTGATTTTTGGAGGGGAAACTGGGAAAGGAGAAATTTACATGTAAATAAAGAAAATACCTAAAAAAAAATAAATAAAAGTCCAAGGAGAGGAAGAAAAAAATCTGTTATGAATCTATGTTTGGAGCTATGTATTATGTACATTCGTTTTTATTTTTGATTGCTCTTGAAAGAAGTGTGTCACTTCACAAAATCTAAGAAAGCAGGCTCCTGAGGACCTGACACCCTCCAATGTGCATGCTATCTGTCTCATGTAGTCCCTTCCCTCCATTTAAAATGCCTTAGTTTTACAGGCAATGGCATATATTCAGCTTTTTCCCCTTTTGTCATTGTTTGTTACTTTAAAGTGTCAACCTGAGGATGTTTTCCTTCTCCTTGAAGTATATATTTTCTTTTAAAACATTTTATTAACTCTTTGAAATAGTTCTAATTTGGTCTAGTCAAGGAAAGTTTGCTTTTGCATGAGAAAGTATTTCTAGTTTTTATTCCTGTTTTTAAAAGACTGCTCAGCCTAGTACATGATCCTAGCTCCGTGGTTATTAAGTGCTCAACTCAAAGGCTCCAGCAATTTCTTACTTTTAGTGTTGATTTTAAACCATTTGCCATCAGCCTGGTTTTTATTTCTTTACCAGTGAAATATTGTTTTTTTTTTCTCTGCTAATTGTGCTTTTGATTTACAATATGACAATTTAACATGGATGCTTTCCTATGCAACCAATTCTCTCTACTCAGAGATAAGAAGTAAGCCAAGTTAAGAAAGAAAGGGAGATATAAACTAATAAATAACTATTGCATGCCTTATCTAATTTTATATAAATAGATACTTAATATGTATTTAGCACTACTATACACACATATATATGCATGCTGTCTATAGATGCACATATAGATCAAGCACTTTTACTTTATGAAATATTGTATGAAATCTATTTAAATAAATAAATAACAGAAATAATAAATAGCTCTTAAATAACTGGTTCTCTGTTCATGCACTTTTTCAGAGACATATAGTTTTAATAGTATACCCAGAAGATTTTTTTTCTTAAGAAACCATTGCCCTCATGCAAAGCCATATGGATGGGCCATGGAAAGTCTTTTGATCCACAGCCAAGATTTGCAGTGCAGGGAAGGGACTGTGAATGAGGATGTATGTACCGGGTGCTTAGCACAACCAACCTTACCACGTAGGATGGCTGTTGATGACATTCCTCTGCTGTTTACTCCACAGAGTGACCAGTTGTGGAAAGGACCAGCTAGGAAGAGCACAGAGGTTTGGAGGGAGTTCAGAGAGATGCAATTATGATTAAAGGCTAAGAAAACCAGACCTTTGAGAAAAGATAAAAGGAACAGGGATTACGCTGCCCAAAGAATAAGTCACTGAGGAGCCGTTTAATACTATTTTTCAAGTTAGAATATAATGCAGAGATTCTTTGTGTCTTGAAACTCAGCCAGAGAATATGGTTTTTGTGCTTAAATTGGGCACAAAATTTGCCATGATTAGCTTTCTAATGATGGCCATTGGTCAATGTTTTATATTCTGGAATGGGTCAGAGACCATATTGCTGTACCTTTGCCTGAGCCACTGCTCTCAATTCCAAAGAGAATGCATTAGATTTCCATAGTAAATTGCCATTCATGAATACAATAATTGTATGTTCTTTGCCTAGGTCTTTTATACATGGGTTCTGGGGATCAGAACCCAGTCTCTCATGCATGTCTGTAAATACTTTACCCATGGAGGCATCTACCCAACCCAGGTTCATTACTGAAGGATAAAATGGTTTTCTAAAAATTAACTTCTGAAAGTTCATGGAAGGACCAATTAATATGATCCTTGTGAAAACATGAAGGGCTGTGTTACTGGATGCCTCTGTGCCCCGGATATATGAAGAGCTGTGTTACTGGATGCCTCGCCTCTGTGCCCTGGATATATGAAGAGCTGTGTTACTGGATGCTTCGCCTCTGTGCCCTGGATTTATGAGGCTGCACATTTGTAATGAAAGACAGCAGGCAAAACATCTGAATATTTATGAAAACGTTTCAAAGTATAAATAGCTTAAAATATTCAATGTGACCGACATTATTGATTTTACATGAAAAAAATTTTTATATTCAAGTAATTTGATTAAAAGGATTATGAATAAACGAATTGGATTTTTAAATCATGAGATCAAGTCACTGATGTTGCTAAACTACAACGTGAACGTTCTAATGAGGTTCCAATAGGAAGTCATTGCAAATTCTGTATATTCTCATGACCCTTCCATTGCTGAGCATGCCACCAGCTTGTGCCACAAAGATAAAGGCAAAGGGGTGGGGGTGGGGGGACACTGAAGATGGATATCAAGGTTAAGGTCATGAGGTTGATGTCACAGAAATAGATTTCTGTTACTACAATATTGCAGCTGAGTGGCATAAGATAATAAATATTTGAATTAGGATCTGTAACACGGCAGGCAAGATGGGCTTACACAGGAAACGGACATAAAAGAGTGGAAGAGATTTGTAAATGATTGAGGTAAAGGATAGGAAGCCGGTCGGATGAAAACTAATTCCAAAGTTTCAAGTGTGGGTGGCTACAAGGACGGTGGCACCATTGACAGAAAAAGGGACTCCAGCCAGCTAGTGCATTTAGCTCTGGGCAAGGGGCAGGAGCAGGGGGCAAGGGGCAGGAGCAGGGGGCAAGGGGCAGGAGCAGGGAAGGAGTGCCAGCATTTCGTAGACATAGTCATAAAGAACTCATAGGGCATAAAGGTCATCTTTCTGAAGGGAAGAAAAGCCTGAAGCTCACTTCCCTCAAATGGTCTGGGACACTTTGTTTCCAGATATGAGAAAGGATTATAGAAATATTCCATCTCTGAGCAAACAGACATCTTTTTATTCAATTTGTTAAGATGGTTCCGTTGCTACTTACTCTGAACTTTTTACCTTACTCATGATGGAGGACTTGCAAATTCCTCTTGTATACAAATTCTGTATTAGAAATATAGTTCTGATATTAATACTCTCCCTCTTCTCAGAAACGACTGGGTTTTCCAGCACATTTCATTCCTTGAGATTTTTTTTTCCAAAAACATTTGCAGTTGTGATTATTTAAAAAAAATGAAGTTCGTTCATTGTGGAACATGATTTTATTTTATTTTATTTCTTTTTTTTTTTTTTTTTTTGGAAATGATTACACCATCTGACAAATGAAAATCTATTGGAAAGGAGAATTGAAAGCATCACAGGTTCTCTCAGATGACATTTTCTCAAAAGTAAAAAGGTCCCTTTTATTGTTGTTGGTGGTGTTTTGGTCCTCGAACCTGGGATAGTAGCAAGCACATTATCTATAAAGTACAATAGTCACAACTATTTGGTATATGATATGATTATGCCATCAAAATGTCTAAAATATCATAGTCAAGTTATGCACACACATTGCATGTATGTGGCATACCTATAAATGCATGTACAGATGTGTCCACAGAGACCAAAGGAGGACATTGGGGATTCAACTCCTTCATTCTTCATCTTTTTCCCCTGAGAAAGAATCTCTCTCTGAACTTGGACCTAGACTGGTAGTCAGCAAGCCCCAGAGATCCTCTCTGACTCTGACACGTATGTAACCAAGCCCGGCTTTTACCTAGGCTCTGGTTTGCTATTTGAACTCTGGTTCTGCTATTTGTGCAGCAACTGTTGTTAACTGTGGAGTCATGACCCCAGCCTTAATTCAGACTTTCAATTTCTCTTACGTGTTATAGAGTACTAGCCATATAAAGTAACAATGATAATCAGAATAAAGAATAGATGATTAACTGATTCTATGTAATTACATAGTTTATTATTTTAATAGATGATCTTATATATGTGCTGAACTGCCTTCTAGGGCTGTCAAACTGAGCAAACTGAAATCCATCTCTTTTTTTCACCATGTAAATAATATAAAAAGAAAAAGGAAACATGGGGGAAAATTCTCATTGCAGGACTCAAAATGTGAGATCCCAAAATAAATCATTATTGTGGAAAATGGGTGTAATTGGTAATAGTCTGAGGAAGTGGTCATCCTGATTTTGTAAATTTGAAAAAAGATGAGCCTTACTCATTTCCATGATGTCAGGGACAGAATTCCGAATAACTATCTCAGGCTGACAGTTACCAGCACAACACCACACACTGTGACTGTTTCTCAGTCCCTCTCTCCCCCTCTCTCCACCTCCCCCTCCTTTTCCTTCTCCCCCCTCCTCTTCATACCCCAACATCCAGTAGTTGAAGCAAGAGTGCATCAGACAAAGGCAGGTTCACTCATTCCAGAAACCATTAAAATAGCATAACTGGAGGCAGCTGGTAAGGTAAAGGTAAATCTGGCTTATCTTTGTGGATATCCTTAGAGGCATAAGCAAGTTCCAAGCATCATTTTCATCTTTGCACTCTAATGAATGGCCCACATGGACATGCCTAACTAGAGTTCTTGCCTGGCACCTGACTTTTATTTCTCCTCCCCTTCATGATCTCACTTGTTTGCAGAGCTGCTGAGTTCTTGAGGGAGGCCCACCTCTTTTTTCTCGTGTTATATCTATTGTCTTCTCTCTGAAGACCTCGTGTGGATTGTCTTGGTCATACTGGTCACCTTGGTCATCCAATTGACTCGAATGTTCTTCCTCGAAATCGTTGTGATGAGGAACACCTTAGCCTCTCAGGTGATGCTCCTTAGTTTAGTTAATACGTTTCCTAGGACCCCCTCAGCCCCCATAAGCCCACAAAACAGAAAACCTGCTGAGTTCATATTCAAATTAGCTAAGTCTGGCGGCTCGTGGCTATAGCGTAATTCTTCCATCATTAAAGCATGCAAGGATATTTAGAATATTAATCTGCACCACAGTTCTCACGATGCACACTTCTGGTTTAAGAAATGGTGGGTGTGGCAAGCAAAGAAGATTTTGGAGGATAACATCCACATTTCTGGCTCTAAACAGTTTAGACTGTACGGATTTGGGTTCCCAGATTTTATTTTCTAATCTGACATTACTTGATAGTTCAATTATCCTGAAAGACATTCTGGAGAATTTTGCAAAGTGAGTAAAGCCAGAAATAAGAGCACTTCAAAAGAGCTTCAGAGGTAAATGATAGAGAAAGCACAAAGTTTCAGAGCGCCTGCAATTACCAAGAGAGTGGCTGGCACTTTGCCATTGTGGGGGCTGAATGAGAAATGGATCCAGGCAGATCTGTTCTGCAACATAGAGTTGGGACACCCAAGCTTGGGGCCAGATGACAGAATACTTCCTTTGAAAACTGACTAGAAGAAAACCATACCTTCCTTCCATTGCAGAGAGTTTTTAGCTTAGTATTTCTCTCACACACACACACACACACACACACACACACACACACACACACATACACACACATACACACACACGCACAGAGAGAGAGAGAGAGAGAGAGAGAGAGAGAGAGAGAGAGAGAGAGAGAGAGAGAGAGTAGGGGAGGAGAGAGTCATACTCTTCCATCTAAATCTGTGATTCAGCCAGTCCATTGAGACTGGAGATGCTACCAAGTTAAGCTCAACTGAAGAGCCAGACTCCAAGAATGATTGATCTTGAAGCCTGAGAGATATAGCTCCTGCAGAGGCCCCAAGCTTGGTTCTCAGAACCTAAGACAGGTGGTTCACAACAGTCTGTAACTCCAGCTCCAGGGAGATCAGCCAACCCTGAGCTGAATGATTACCTGCACTCATGATATGGACATTCACACATACGTAAACATCGCTGTAAAAGACGATCATACCGAAAGCAGCACACTTCCTATCCACTTACTTCCCTCACCACCCTCTCTCCTTATCCCTCCCCCACTTTACCCCCCGTGGCTGCAGTTGAAGAAAAGATGTTTTCTTCTTTCCTATGAATAGAATGCAATGGTAAAACATTTAGGATGAAGCTAGTCCACTGCCAGGAGCCGATGAGTGTTCTATAATTCTAACGTCATTCTTTGTGTAATCTTACATAGTGCCCAGTAGAATGTAAGAAGCTGGACGTTTCTGAGAGCTTAGTCCTGCACGTGACCATGAACTCCCTCCTCAGAGGCTGAACTTGAAGGGAAAGCAGGAGGAAGGTTTATAGTGGAGAGAGCTGAAAGAAGAGGTTGCAGTGCATTTCTTCCAAGTCTCCCTTCAAACCAATGTTTTTTTTACCGTTGTTTTTGAATTTTGAGGAGCAACATGGAAACTGACTGATAAAAATGGTCGCATCAGTTTGAGTTTTGGCAAAATGGATTGAGCCAAAAGGTCAAAGGTCATTTAGGAAGAAACAGGATGTGGAGGTCTGTGGTTAATTTTTAAGCCCAATCCATTTGCCTGCTTACAGTGATTTTTATTTCCAGCTGTCAAGAATGTGTTTCAGTTTGCATTTTATCTAGGGATCAGTTGTAGCCCGGGTTGCACTACTGGAAAATGGCACAAGGTGGAAGGAACAGTTACAATGATTTTCCAAGCTGAAGACTCTCTCTTCATTAGCTCACAGAAATATTTGTGAAATGTTTAGCTTTCATGACCTTTACCGTCATTTTTCCCCTTCTGCATTGGCTACTAACAATCCAGTAGTAGCTTTCCCGTGAGTTTCTACACATTCCTTTTTAAGTTCATTGATGATCAGACTTTTACTTTTATCTAATAACATGCACAAGTCAATAGAAAAGAGAAAAAACAAGCCTTTTGTCTACAAAAGCAATTCATCTGAGGTTGGGGTGGAGGCTGGCAGATGGATCTTGATCCTTGAAAGTAAAAATCTGATGGGTCAAGAGAATGCATACTGCTGTTGCACATAACTTGAGCTCAGTTCCCAGCACCCACATCAGGTGGCTCACAGACACCTGCAAGTCCAGCTCTTGGCAATTTATCCAACAGCCTTTTCTAGGAGAGCTACACTCATGCATACATACTTGACTCCTGCATATACACATAATTTAAAAATAAAAATGTATCTTTAACAAAGATCCATTCGCTTAAACCCACAGAGGCCCCTTAGTACTGCCTGCATGGGTATAGGTTGATTAAAATGCATTATATGCAAATACACAGCAATAAAAATAAAACAGGTGTTAATTCTGAAGACAATACGCTCTCAGTTTGAATTTCAATGTATTCTCAATTAAACATTTGATGTTTCCCTTTAAGATGTTTTCCTGTGTCCTTTATTATAAATTTTATTAAACATATTTTTGAACTTGATTCTTTACTCAGTAACCTAAGGACCAAAGAACCAGAAGAAACCCTTCGCAGAAGCAAATGAAGAGGTTATTTTATGTCCTTGCATAGTTCGGACTCTTTTGTGTGCCTTGCCCTTCCAGTTTAGCCCTGGATAACAACAACAATAACGTTATTGTTATTATTAATGTCTGAGGCTCTGCTTGACAGGTCTGTAACTGAGACTTGCTGGGAGCTGATACACGTCCTGGTGGCCTTGTTTTGCTATTCATAAATATGGCAGCCAGACTTTTAACGGACACTCTCAGCGAAAATAGAACCGGACTGCTAACGTTTAATTTTCTGTGTAAAATAAAAGAAGTCTCAGGAAACCTAAGCATTGGCTGGGTGCGTTGGGGGAGTTCCCAGGGGGTATATATCACCCTGTGTGGCTTTCGTTTTCGTGGTGAAAATTGATTTAACATGTAACGTTATTAGATTAATCAAGTCCCTTCGGAAGGAGTGACTTTGCAAAGGAGGGTTTTCTTTGACTTGGTCCTTCTGCTCTGCTTTGGCCTTTACAGGGTTTCTCCATCATGAAGGGAGGAGTGGGGAATGGGTGGTGGTTGAAGCCAGCAAGGGCCTCAGGTCTTCATCCAATTGTTTGCATGGTGGGGTGGGGGTGTTGGGGGGAGGGAAAGAAGGCTACTTTGCAAAGGTATGCCCAGGGAGTTCATGCAACCATCCAATTCTGTTTCAAGACTAAACAGAATTTCCTTCCTTGCTGTGCTGTCATAATACATAACTAGAGGCCTTGCCCAGACTTACATTAGCATTTAAAAATTAATTTTTATTTGTATGTCATACTAGAAAGACAAATCTGTATAATTTGCTGTTTCCTGCATGTCCCGAGACACTGCAAAACCAAGGAAAACCCCACTTCCATTTTGCATAGCCATTCTTCAGTAGATTACAAAACCCCAAGATGCTGGAGCCAGATGACCTGGGTTCAAAGGTCAGCTTCCTGATTGACTCACACAGTCAGGTCAACTACTCTGCCTGTTTCGTTGTTTCTGGAATGGGACTCATGTCTACCTGTGCTCTTAAATGTATAAAGATTAAAAAATCTTCAAATACAATGCACAATATTTAAGTGGCAAGAAAATATCTTTGAACTTCACTTCAAGGACTGTAGATTTAGAACCGAGAAAAGAATAGACTTCAAAATGTTCTACTGTTTGGGAGTTTCATACATGTATATGATATTTTGGTGAAACTCAGTGGACTCACTTCCCTCCATTTCTTTCCACCACTTTCTTCTCTCAACTTCATGTATGAATCCATATTCTAAAAGATATATATGTGTGTGTGAGAGAGAGATATATATGTATGTGTGTATGTATGTGTACATGATATATATGTATGTATATATGTGTATGTGTATATGATATATATATGTATGCATGTCTGTATATGTATATTTTATATATATATGTGTGTGTGTATGTGTGTGTGTATGTGTGTGTGTGTGTGTGTGTGTATAATAT
This sequence comes from Montemys delectorum, assembly GCA_019843815.1. Classification (NCBI taxonomy): domain Eukaryota; kingdom Metazoa; phylum Chordata; class Mammalia; order Rodentia; family Muridae; genus Montemys; species Montemys delectorum. The sequence continues at coordinate 17,404 of JADRCD010202991.1, read as the reverse complement.
AAGCTTATATCATGGTTTTGTGTGGTGTTTTTTTGTTTCTTTATGTATTTTATCTACCTGGGATTTAATTTTGTCTCTCTGAACAAGCGTTTAACAGATTTCACTCAAACTATGATGGAATAATAAAATCATACCTCTCTGTTACCACACTAGCAAGCATGCAGATTCTCTTCTCTGTATTTAAAGTCTCTACGTTTGAAAGCAATTAGTATGTAAAGTGTGGCTTTGCAGCTCAAATGCCTCATCATCTCATTGGTTATTGAAAATGAAGGAAAGACATAAAAATAACTATATGCATAGATGGATCTGTCTGAGAGTACAGAATGGATTGGAAGTCACGGACTCACCAATGGCTTTATGTTAGAGAGCGACTGTTTACTCCAGCACTAAGTCAGTTAAATGGAGTTCAGAATGACATACAGGTTTAGAATGGTTAAGAGTTAACTGTCACTGTACAATTCAGAAACAGTAAAGGGTAAAGAATGTCTATGGATTCATAGTCTGGCTTTCTTCATTTTTATTTTCCTGGGTGAGATAGTATGTAATTCATGGTCTAAAGACCACAAGAAAGGAGGCTGTGGGTTTTCCGGCCTCTGGGGCTGGCCTCTCAGTTCCTAGGGTTACCTTCTTGAAAACGGGGTGCTGTGCTTTTGGAGGTAGGGCTGGGGAAGAGGTGGTGGACGTTTGATATTTCACAAAGTAGCAATTACCTGATCTCAGAGAGTAGCGGGGACTGTGTCAGGTTACCGTTCGTTTCAGAGGTGCCAGGTCTGTGTTGGGCATCGCTGCCGTTAGGGCTTTAGTGGGCCGAGGTCACTTTGGTTCATGTGTTTTATACATTGGTCGCCTTCTCCTTACGACTTGCCAAACAACCCTTTTTATTTTTGCACACGTTTGTGTTGATTTTGTGGTTTCTGAAATTGGATTCTGGCTCCTGGAGGCCCTGGTTTCCACAGCAACTGGAGGTCTTATCTGCTACTGGTGCTTGGCAGGCAGACAACCAGGCCTTTCAGTTTACCTTGGGTAGCTTTTTTTTTTTTTTTTTTAACTCTAAAAAAACCCCTCCATTTTCTTCTTCCCAATTTTCCCTACACCCTGTCATTTAAACATCACATAATTAATTGCGTACATCCTGTGCCACATGCAATTGCCACAGCTTTGAAGTCCCAATAGATCATTTTATAGAGTGGTGGGTGCAGTTTTAAGAAGGGGGTGGGGTGAGGGAGAAGGAAGACCTGGTGGCAGGGCACAGCTCAGCTACATGGAGCATACATGGCCTTGTCCAAGTATGAGCAAGAAGCCTGGGCTCTTTCTGTTTGTTTTTCTGTATTTCCTTTATAAATAGAATAGAAACATAAGGAAGATCTCAAGACCCGATTTTGTTATTCCTCTCTATGGAGCTATTCTTTTTCAAAACCAGCCTAAACCGCCTCTTTTGATACTGATAAGACGTTTGGGAGGTTCCGACCCCCTCTTTAAACTGGGGGGAAAAAGTGTGATTTAATATTGTGTCATTTACTGGCTGCTACGGATCCAGAAACATTAAAAATAAGATAGAAATAAAAATGAAATTGTCAGTTTCTGTATTTAGATACTCTACATGATCTCATAAGTTGGCCAGTGTTGTTCTGTTTTATGTGTGCATGTGTGTAAAATGGTTATATGTGCATATATATTTTATAATATTTTCTCAATGAACAAATCAAATGTCTTGTAATAAACATTTAGAATCATAATGAAAATGATTAATGTCTCCCTGAGAAAGACAGAAAGTGCTCATTATTTTAAAAAAATATTATTGTGTGATGTGTTTCATGTATGTATATAATTTATTATATATATATGCATATGTATGTATGAAGCACATGTTATATTATTATGGTATGTACTTGTGTGTGCCTGTACATGTGCATGTACATGTCAATCCATATATGTGGAAGTCAGAGGACAACTTTTAAGAGTCAGTACTTTTACTCCCATTGAATATCCAAGGACTAAATCCAGCTTGTCAAGCATGTATGAAGTTAGCTATTATCTACTTACTCATCTTGCCAGCCAATTGTATAGGCTTTGAAGGGGGAAAAAATCAAATTATCTTGGTCAAAGTTTAGCCTTTAGCTTTGTTTTAGAAAGGACACTGATAAATATATTTCTCTGATAGTTTTGTTCTTTTTTTTTTAAGGGAAAAATTACTCAGTAATTTCTAAGTAATAAGTAACTTATTTCTGTTTACTCCATGGAGCAAATGTCTGATTCTTTTGCTGATAAAAGGTTAACAATGCTAGAGACTAATATTCTGCATCTTTACACATGTTTTCATATCATATTTTCTTATTACCATTTTAGACTTTTGGGCTCATTTTCATGGAATGTCACCTTTAACATAAGATTCAGCAGGTAAATCTTTCCCATCTCCTGACATTTCTAAATGTGTTGTTCATCTTAGATTTTCACTTGGTAACTCTCTGCCTCAGGAATCTCTCCTTACTAACAGAGAAATAATACTGAACAAATTATTAGACTTTGCTTTCAGAGAACCATTAATATTCTTATAGCTTAAATCCTTTCTGTAAAAGGTAAGAAATAACCAATAACAAGCAAGAGGGCTTTTATGAGCATTTTTTGCCCTAATCCTCACAAAATGTGTATTGTTCAAATGGTGAAATATAATTATCTAAAGGCATACAAATTGTCATTGCCAGATCAGAGATTTTTAATTTCTTTGGTATATCTTGGGTATTAATGTGAACATATTCCTTCTGCAATTCATTTGGTTCTGATCACCATAAAAGGCAGAAAATATTAGAATCTAAGCAGATGTTGTCCTTGTGTAATTATGCATCACGTTTCTACAGAACACTTTGAGCTTAGATTGTCATTTAGTGTTCTGATCCAAGCTTGTAGAAAATCCCAAGAGACTTCTGCAGTCTGTGTAGCTCAGTGTAAATCTCATGAATGTATCATCTCTTGGAGAATGTCTAAAATTTCCAGTTATGGTGTAGTTGTTGGAAACAGTCATAAATATAGGACAGATTTAGACATAAGGATGGGATCAAAGAGAAGACTCAAAAAAGTGTTTCTTGGTGCCTCCATCTATAAGTATTAGGGATTTTAAAAAAATGTTGTCTTTTATTTTCATCTTACACAAGTCCCCAAACCTAAATGAAGAGCTCTAGTTAATTAATGACTAGAAAAATGAGCCTTCTCCAGAATAAGTTCCATGAGAGATAATCCAACCGCAGGTAGTGAGCCCTCAACACATAGAGATATGACCAACATAAAATGGACTTGGCTCTGTGTGTGTGTGTGTGTGTGTGTGTGTGTGTATGTGTGTGTGTGCACGTGCCTGTACGTGTGTGTGTATGTGTGTGTGTGCCTGTGTGCCTGTGTGTGTGTGTGTGTGTGTGTATGTGTGTATGTGTGCCTGTGTATGTGTGTGTGTGTGTGTGCCTGTGCATGTGTGTGCATGTGTGTGATGACAATAATTATATTAGAGGCCATGCAGTTGAGAGAGGGCAGAGAGGGAATAGGCAGGATGCTGGACAAATTCAGCAAGGAGAGTATGGGGTTGAAATTATGTCCATATAGTGATTATATATAACATTTTCAAAGAATGTTTTTAAAAGTTGGGTAAGATAGTAGTGTCTTTTAAAATTGAATCTCACAGAAAAAATCTCCTCTTTACAATTTGATTTTATTTTGTTACTACATTAAATTTGGGCATTTCTTAGAAAAAAATTATTAACCTCTCCTTTTTCCTCTGTCATACTCCCCCTTGTGTCACCCTCTCATCACTACAATGTCATCTCACTTACGCCCCCCTTTTCTCAGCATTTCCTGAGAAATTTCCTTTTCTCACTTCTGTACTTTCATAGTCTACCTCATTCCTTACTCTCTTAGTCACACACATACAAACATGAAAGATCATGATTCACACATAAGAGACAAACGTAATTTATGCCTTCCTGAATCTGAGCCACTCAAAATCTACACCTGAGGACCCACTCCACATGCAGCCACCAAACCGAGACACCATTGCTGATGCCAAGAAGTACTCACCAACAGGACCCTGATATTGCTGTCTCCTAAGAGGCTCTGCCAGAGCCTGACCAATACAGATGAGGATGCTTGCACCAACCATTGGAATGAGCATGGGGACCCCAATGGAATTGTTAGGTGAAGGACTGTAGGAGCTGAAGGTATTTCCAATCCCGTGGGAAGAACAATAATATCAACCAACCAGACACCACCAGAGCTCCACCACCAACTGAAGAGTACATATGGAGGGACCCATGGCTCAGGGGATGGCCTTATTTGGCACCAATGGGAGGAGAGGCCCTTGGTCCTATGAAGGTTCAATACCCCACATGTGAAGGGGAATGCTATGGCAGTAAGGCAGAAGTGGGTGGGTGGGGGAGCTACCTCATAGAAGCAGGGGAGGGGTATGGGATAGCGGGTTTGTAGAGGGGAAACTGGGAAAGGGGATAGATAACATTTGAAATGTAAATAAATAAAGTATCCAGTTAAAAAATACATAAGAAAACAAATTCTACCAGTTTTCCACATTGTCTGTTTTCTAAATATACAAAGAGGATAGGAGAAGAATGGAGAAGCAGAGAGCTGTAATGACACATGAAACATGGCTTACTAAGTGCTTGCACATAATATTTGCATAATTTTACGGACCACTGAGATCATGTTTCAGGAACCTCTTAAAGAAGAATATGATACCTAAACAGAAAGAAGAAATGAAAATAGTAGACACCCAGGTAAAGTTTGGGGAAAGAGTCATAGGAAACTTACATTTCTGAAGAATCTCTTGCCCATAGGCAAGACCTATAGAAAGCACCCCTGCAGAGACATAAGAATATCTTGGTTAGTGCAGGAGAATAGAAAGGAGGCATCAGTAGGAAATGAGGTTGGGAGGGAGTCAGATGCATTAGTTACTTCACTTGTTGCTGTGAGAGAACCCTTGACTATCCAGATATAGATATAGATATAGATATAGATATAGATATAGATATAGATA
>JADRCD010202991.1:0-12365 GCA_019843815.1 Montemys delectorum | reverse complement strand
GATATAGATATAGATATAGATATAGATATAGATATAGATATAGATATCCAGCTATTCCATCTAAGTCAATACTTCCCTCCACACCTTGCCATGAAGCTCAAGAAATGTCACAGAAGAAGATGGGAAAACCAAGAACCAAAGGATGGGGACGGGAGTGCTGTGACGCGGTTGTGACTCTTGAACTCACAGCAACTGTGGCTATCTAAACAAAATCACGTAAGTTAAAAATCCCAGCATGGAAGAGGGAGGGAGAGGCTCTACAACCTCCAACCACCGCTGCTGAACTTTTGTTGGGGGATGGGGAGTCCTTTTTCTTTGAAGGTGTGGCCTCTGGTACGTTGGACATAACATGGTAGATAGCCAGGTTGATACTCTTGGTTGATAGTGTATGGGAAGAGATACCTGGAGTAGATGTCAGAAGGGCAGCAAAGGGAAAATTGGGAGTTTTAATTTTTCCTTATCCTTTTCACAGTTGGCTTAGTCAAGTTATTTACATTCATCTATTCTAACATGTCTATTAATATTTCAATATTGTTTTAATTTGGACTTATCTGAAGTTGATCACTTTCATGTGCTAATTGGATGTTCCAGTAACTCTGAGGTTAGAGTAACTGCCTTTAGAATCGACTCTATTAGGATAAAGATCTCTGCTTTCCATTTCCTCAATATAAAACAGTAATCAGACTTGTATGTGTCTCAGAGATCTTGTAACAATCACATTATTTTAATAAGTATAAAATGGCCAGAAGAGTGTCTGACACATGGGAACCATAGACGAAATGGTGATTATTAATAAACCAGGAGCCAAGGATAAAACACACTTCAACAGTAGAAAGACCACTAAACAAAATCCACTTGTATATAGTTTCTGAGAAAGATGTTAATAACTTCCATTTTTTTCTTAATTCAACAAAAAGTATAAAATCCTAAACTCTGGAGGGGTTAGAGAAACTACCCCTGAGTAGTCCCAGGAGGACTTCGTTTTCATTGCTACTTTGGAACACAGCACTTAACTGAATTATTTAACTTTACTTTCTTTCCATATAAAATGTTGGCAGTGATATCATCTAACCCCCCAAGTCATGCAAGATAACCCATACAAAACATTTAGAAATTAAAAAAAAAAGAAGAAAACCTTCTCTTTGGTAATTGTGTTTATTATGCACTTACTAATACAGAGCAAGCTTTGTCTCCAGCTTTAATAGGCAGCTAGCACTGTTCCCAACATCAGAGGTAGGCTTCTCAAGAAGGTGGGGCCACTTTAGCATGGTTGAGACTTTTCTTGGTTCCTCTCTGTTTCTGCTTCTGCTTCTCCACATCCTATAAAGTGGTTCTAACACAAACTCTCTATCAAGCCTAGTAATGTCCCTTCCTCTACAGGTGTTTCTTCAAGAGTCCAAGTGTTATTTTATCTTGTTGAATGATTTAGAATAGCTAGTTTTCTCTCTTTTTTTCTTTTGTTTGTTTTATTTTGAAACAATCTCCTTAATCAGTCCAAGGTGCTATTAAATTCTCAGTTTTTCTGCTTTCACTGTGTTTGCAGATGTGATTCTTAGTTTGGTCTCCAAAACCTCCCTTAATCTTTACTTCCTCCTCCCCCAGTACTCCACCTCCACCCCCCTTGTGTGTGTGTGTGTGTGGGGGGCGTGTGTAGAAGAGGGTTAACTTATATTTTGTTCTCAGAACTCATTTTTTGGTTTTGGAGACAAGGTCTCTCACTGGCCTGATGCTCACCAAGGAAGCTCAGCTACTTAGCTATAGATGCTCAGTAAGGCATGTCTCTAGCTCTTCAAGATGGGATCACCAAGCCTGGTCCTCTCCCCCATGTGTTCCAGAGTCTATCACTCTCAAGTCTTTATTTTTTGGAGGGCACATGGAAGTAATTTACCATTGAGCAGTCCTGATTCTCCACTTAATTTTGCATCATTCTTTTCTCTGGAATTGTGTTGTTACCATGGTAAATTTCTTTAGTTTCTTCTACTTGTCAAGATCTCTCTGGACTCTGAGTTTCACACTTCTTGTTTCTGATGATTGTAATGCCCTTCTTAAAGTTTGCACGTGGTCACTTTTCTTTTACTTATGCCTCAGAAGAAATGTTAGTTCATCAGAGATGTCTTCCTGGATACCTGTTGTCCAATTGGCATTCCTTCTCTGTCAAAGCTATGAAATGACAATAGCTAGCTAGCTAGCTAGCTAGCTAACTTTTTTTTTACTTCTCATATCTATTCATTCACTCACATCTAGACTCCAGTACTAGACATGCTCATTTTACACTCTATGTACACTGGTGATATGTGTGTGCAGGTTTGTATATATATGACTCACAAGCCTACATGTCTTCATTGGCTTCCTAGGGCCTTTCTAGTCCCTAAGTAAAATCAGTTGTGTAAGGCCCATCAGTTGGAATCAGGTTTATTAGCTGTGGCATATGGATGTTTAGCACATGGCCATGTGTTTCTCACGAAATGTAACTTATAATCTGTCTATTTTAACTACACAACACATGTTGCTGCAGTCATTTCTTCCCAGCTCTCTTCCGTATCCCATTTCTTTCTCAGATGGTCTGTTTTCATTTCTGTTTCCACCCAAGGTTCCCTTGTCTATAGTAACACCTCTTTTTTATTTTTAAACACTTTGGAAATATGGAGTGTTATCCTGAGACTGAAATATTCCATATTTTTTTTCTTGAACAAAACACTGATTGTCAACAGTATGTGATTGTCTCTTTTCCAACTCTAGCCTTGAGCCAGTATCGAAATATTCATGAATAATTCGTAAATAATTAAATTCCTTAGTTTTTTTTTCTTATTCACAGGAACAAGGTAATTTTGATCTCCTTGTGGATTAGATTATCCATAAATGTTCTAAGTTCAGCCCTCTTTCCAGATGTGATTCCTTTGAATATGTGGACTGATAGGACCTCTAGCTGCACACAGTCTATGTTTTCTCTGTAAATAAAAGCCTAGAAATTTCAACAAGTCAGCCCTTACCTGCCACATGGAGAGATGGATGGCAAGCCACATTAACACACCAATTCCCCCAATACACAACCACAAACACACATTCTCAAAGCACTGCTTCACATTTTATCCACAGCGTATGGGATAACCGATGAGTTGGTTATCTCTTGAAAGAACTCAATTCATTGTTTTTGCTTCATGCAAACAAAATGATATACTCTACATGTATATAAATGTAAACACACAGAGAATGTTGTATTTTGCTTCCACAAAATCACACACAGGAACAAAAATCAGAAGCAACCATAAAACAATAAATAAATATATTTACAGATAAAATTGTACAAAGGAGAAAGTGTTAGTCAATTTAGGATAACAAATTGAGGATTGTATCTCTTGTAGAGCAGTATTTAATTGTATATTATTGGATTTCAAAAGGTGTCAGTAATGTGTCTCCACCTTGGCCAACCAGCCATGGGTCTGTAAAGATTACAAATGTTCTTATCAGTTCATTAAATTTTTACTCAATTTGTAAATTCAGTGTCAATTGAAACATACAAATTCACACTTGTAACTCAAATAATATCTTGAGACTATATAGGTCTTGGTTATGGTTTGTGTTCTATATTTTTGAAATTCAAGTAATTATTTTATGACATACATCAATCAAGCATTCAGTCATGTAGTTCTGTTAAAAAATTATCCTCAAGGCAGAGGTTGCATTGCATGTACTTTCTACACAAAAAAATGCATCCCCTGTTGTCCTGCATGTTTCCCAGATTCCTCACTTCTAGGACCATGTTTTGGGCCTTAAGCATTATCTTCATGATTTGATAGCAAGAGGATTCCAATAGCTTCCTATCAGTGGTCCCTGGACCAGCTTTACTTTATGAGGCAAGAAGAACAGGGGCAATGTTTTATGTAGGGAAGAGATGCTCTGAGTGCAGGAAAGGTTTTTATGCCACAATGAGACGCATCTTTCTCTTCTCTGTCTTTCCTCTGTTGCTTTGGTGAGACTTCATCATGCCTCATCTTCAGCATCACTATCACTCTTGCAGGATACCCCAACACCACACTAATTTCATCTCATATGCTCCTTACAGACAAGCCATCCAACTTATGACCATCCACAGCTATTACCCTGATCAACTTCCACTATTATTCCCATTCCATACTCCTATCTCCTTGTACAAAGGTCAAGTTCAAGTGGATCAAGGACCTCCACATAAAACCAGATACACTGAAACTAATAGAAAAGAAAGTAGGGAAGAGCCCCGAACACATGGGCACAGGGGAAACTTTCCTGAACAGAACACCAATAGTTCATGTTCTAAGATCAAGAATTGATAAATGGGACCTCATAAAATTACAAAGCTTCTGTAAGGCAAAGGCCACTGTTCATAGGACAAAATGGCAACCAACAGACTGGGAAAAGATCTTTATCAATCATATATCCAATAGAGAGCTAATATCCAATGTATACAAAGAATTCAAGAAGTTAGACTCCAGAGAATCAAATAACCCTATTAAAAATTTGGTACAGAGCTAAACAAAGAATTCTCAACTGAGAAATACCGAATGGCTAAGAAGCACCTAAAGAAATGTTCAGTCATCAGGGAAATGCAAATCAAAACAACCCTGAGATTCTACCTCACACCAGTCAGAATGGCTAAGATCAAAAACACTCAGGTGACAGCAGATGCTGGAGAGGTTGTAGAGAAAGAGGAACGCTCCTTAACTGCTGGTGGGATTGCAAGTTGGTACAACCTCTCTGGAAATCAGTTTGGCGGATCCTCAGGAAATTGGGCATAGTACTATCAGAGCACCCAGCTATACCACTCCTGGGCATATACCCAGAAGATGCTCCAACATGTAATGGAGATGCATGCTCCACTATGTTCATAGCAGCCATACTTATAATAGCCAGAAACTGGAAACAACCCAAATGTCCCTCAACAGAGAAATGGATATAGAAAATGCAGTACATCTACACAACAAAGTACCATTCAGCTATTAAAAACAATGAATTTATGACATTCTTAGGGAAATGGATGGATCTGGAGATTATCATCCTGAGTGTAGTAACCCAATCAAAAGAACACACATTGTATGCACTCTCTGAAAAGTGGATATTAGGCCAGAAGCTCAGAATACCCAAAATACAACCCACAAAACACAAGAAACTCAAGAAGAAGGAAAACCAATGTGTGAATGCTTTGTTCCTTCTTAGAAGAGGGAACAACATACCCACCTAAGGAGTTGCAGAGACAAACTATGGAGCAGAGACTGAAGGAAGGACAATCCAGAGACTGCTCCACCTGGGAATCTTTCCCATATTCAATCATCAAACCCAAACACTATTGTGGATGTCAGCAGGTGCTGGTTGACAGGAGCCTGATATAGCTATCTCCTGAGAGGCTCTGACAGTGCCCGACAGATACAGAAGTAGAGACTCACAAGCATCCGTTGGACTGAGCATAGGGTCCCCAATAAAGGAGTTAGAGAAAGGACCCAAGGAGCTGAAGGTTTTGCAGCCCCTTAGGATGAACAACAATATGAACTAACTAGTACCCTCAGAGCTGCCAGGGCACATATGGTGTGACTAATGGCTCCAGCAGCATATGTATAGCAGAGGATGTCCAAGTCAGTCATCAATGGGAGAAGAGGCCCTGGTCCTGTTTATGCCCCAGTGTAGGAGAATGTCAGGGCCAGGACGTGGGAGAGGGTGGGTTGGTGAGCAGGGGGAGGGGGGAGGGAACAGGGTCTGTTTTTTGTTTTTTTGTTTTTGTTTTTGATTTTTTTTTTCAGAGGGGTAACCAGGAGAGGAGATATCATTTGAAATGTAAGTAAAGAAAATATCTAATAAAAATAAATAAATACATTTAAAAAAGACTAGGGCTGAAGGACCCTCCTTTTTCTGTGTCTGTAGCCTTAAACAATGCATTGTCTATACATAGATATCGCTAGGTCATTTATAGACATCACAACTATACAGTGAGCAAGAACAGTTTCCATTAGTAATCTCCAGTGGAGAGGAGCCACTGTGCTAATTTCTTAGCAGATGAACCCATGGTCATTGTCTATTCAGATTCTATGATCAGTTTGCACAACATATACTCACTTGTTTTATTCTTTGCATTAAATAGCCTAGAGCTCTTTGGGAGGATACATTTATTTTGTTCTAATAGTTCTATATCTGCATACAGGGTCAACCTATGGAGAAACCTGTACAAAGCATGCTGGCTTCCAACTTAGGCTGAGCTAAGAAAATGCTTAATCTATTTTAGGTGTCCAAGTTGATTGTAAGTGCATTCAGAATCCAACAGGAAACTGTAAGTGGCACAACGTATGCACTGGCGACTTATAGAAAACTAATACCAGTTATATATTTCAAATCATTATAAAAATGTTCATTATAACATGGAAATTATAAGACAGAATCTTTGTTCTTCTTTCAAGCTACCTATTTTTATCAGTGTTCATACCATTGACATTTTGATCTGAATTCCGTGTGAATTGCAATGATGTTTGGCAATAGATGTGGTTACTGTCTACTTAATGCCAGTAGCTCTCACATATATAAAACTGAAGAAATGTCTCTTAGAAAATGAACACTATAAAATCATACTGATAGAGATCTCTGCTTTAACCCAAACATGGGGGAAAATTCAAGAGGAGATAGAAGTCATCAGGAAAGGTGTAGTATGCACAAAGCAGAAGGAGAATGCAAGAGAACACAAGACAGGAAGCTAGTGTCTAAAGCAGTGCCATTAGAATGATACCACTGCAATATTCAATATCAATGCCTTTTTGGAGATTGTATGTCATAAGGGCTCTATGTGTGTTGTGAGTGTGAACCTCAGGAGAGGTAATTATAAAGAAGGAATGCCACATCCTCAGGCATATGATTTTGGGCTGAGAGACTTATGAAATATTCTATGCAAGTCTTATGCATGAATGTCACAGCTAACATGAATTTTTATGTCCAATAGGCCAATCATTTCCAGGAAACAACGTTTGTGACAGTTCTTTGCAACAGTTAGTTTTTACCATTTTTTTCTGCCCACTTCTCTACAATGATTCCTATCCCCAAGAGGAAGAAGTGTGATATAAATGTTACATTTGGGCTGCGTGGTCCATGGTGTCTGGTACTTGGCACTCTGAGCCACTATGAGTCCCTGTATTGATCAGCACCTATTGCAAAAAGAAGCTTCTGTGATAGAGAGCTTTGAGCCACAGTGATATCCAAGTAAATGTTACACATTCTACTGGGAATCTTCATCCTGTATACTCCCAAATACCAAAACTCGTAACAGTGGATGCTCTAACTGATAGGTAGAGTTTAGGAGCCTCTGTCCATATCAGTATTTCCTGTCCCTTCCCATCTGACTCCATTCCCAAACAATTGACATGGAACAATATCTGAAGACACTTCCAATTATCACCTCTATGGAGATGGTATTGATGTTCAATGGCAACAGTCCAACAATGATATGAAGCATCTTTTGGGTTACAAAAAATGCCCCATGGGAAATAGTAGTCTAACAAAACATGTAAGTCATCCCTAATTTGTGCACTCATCCACTAACATGAATGTCTCATATCCCACTTAATCATTTCTAAGGTACCAAGGTCTGGTATCATTTCACTTCCCACCCTCCAATATTTCTGTGGGTCCAATTAACTTTTTCTTATATGCTATGAGCATCAAATCACTAGCTATATGTCTAATATCTGGAATAACCATGTTAGCTTATTTAAGACCCTGTGAACACCTTTCCTCTGGTTAATTTATTCAAATTAATTTTACTAGAATGTAGTCATTTTAAAAACAGGTTTGGAATAAATAGTTGTGTCTGTGGTTGATATCACTTGTTCTGGTAGCAAATCAATATTTGGTTTCCAGTCTGTATCTGGTGGCTCAGAATAGCTCATTAGTCTAGTTCTGAGAGGTCTAGTGCCATTTTATGTTCTCTGTGGGCATTGAATGCATCTAGTATTCATACATACCTGCAGGAAAATACCCACACACACTAGATAGATAGATAGATAGATAGATAGATAGATAGATAGATAGAGCTTTAAAGAATGTCTTTTTACTCTGTAGGGTCAAATTCTAACTTACTATAGGCCAATATATTGTATTCATTTTCTCTTGAAATTGCTTCATAACTAATCCCACCAGATATTCTATACCAAGACTATAAGCAAAGTTTACCAACTATGTAAAAAAATTGTGATAATAATCAAAGTTTTGTTATTTTTTAGAAAACCACCTGGTCTATTGCCATTGTGTTCTACTCTCAGAACATCATCTACAGAAAGTCCAGAGGTTGTGGAGAGATGGTAGGACTTTCTCCCAAATTTTCCTGCGAAGTAGTGTCAGGAGCAGAAGGGGAGGAGGGTATGCGCTCTGCTTATCTGCTTTCTCTTTTCCCTTTTCATCCTAAGAAGAAGGGAGACTAGAAAAGCAGTAAAGCAGAAAGTATTTCTTACAGGTAGCATTAAATCATTCTGCACAGTGGTCTTCAGGGAGAAGAGTGGTTCCTCCTTCCTTTGCACAATGACCTCTCTGGCTAAATGTTCCTCATCCAGGGCTCAGTGTCTTCACCTGAATCTCCAAGGCTTTCCACCTTGACTTGAGCCAGTGTAACAGCACTTCACTTCTGCAGAAATGGGTCTTGACCCATGCATCATGTTCAAAGCCTCCTTCAATGGCTCCCCAGTGGCGGAGGCTGAGGGCTCTGTTTTGCTTGTGATAATGTGCTAATCGCCGAGACCCATCATAAATTCTCCTTTTGTATTGTCATTTGTCAAAGTCGGCAACAAGGGGCTGGAAAAGAAAAAGAAAAAGAAAGAGCAGGCAAGGGGTAATGACAGAAGAAAACCTTGGCCTCAGCTTTATCCCCCACCCCCCCTCCCACACACACACAGAACTTTTGCCTTCCCTCTTAATCTGTAAAACATCTGATGGTGCTGAGTGGGCACTGCAAACACAAATGGATAAATAGCTCTTCATGTGTCTCCCCTGATGGTTTTTGTTGGGTCAACATTTTAGACAGATGGCTAAGTATAAAAAAGAAGGAAGATAATTTACATTGGAGTCCCCAGTTGATGCTTGGGACTTTGAGAATGTATTTTCCACAGTTCTGTCACTTGTAGAAAATTTTCTGGTTGGGTGACATGTCTCAGGATCATTGTGTGTGTGTGTGTGTGTGTGTGTGTGTGTGTGTGTGTGTGTAAGTTCTCCTGAGGTTGTTACCACAAAGCTTTCAAATGCAGTATGAGGAAAGAGCATGGTTTTCCATTGCATTTGTTTGGGAGAAAGGCAACCAACATTGACTATTGGTTTTACAGAGTACAGATTATACTTCCTTTGTGCATTCTTATTAATTTTTGAGACTTTCCTACAATGTTTCTTGATTGTATTCTCTCTTTCTGCCTTTCAGATCTACTCTCCTTTCCCTTTTCTCTCCATGTCCTCTTTTTTGTCTTGTCTCTTTGTCTTTCTGTCTCTCGCTTTCTCTCTCTCTGTCTCTCTCTTTCTCTCTCTCTGTCTCTCTCTGTCTCTCTGTCTCTCTCTCCCTCTGTCTCTCTCTCTCCCTCTCTCTCTCTGTCTGTCTCTCTGTCTCTGTCTCTGTCTCTGTCTCTCTCTCTCTCTCTCTCTCTCTCTCTCTCTGGTTTTTGTTGTTATTTTATCTCATCAACCCATCCAGTCCAACTTGTGCTGCCCAAATAGAAACGTGGTCTTCTACTGGAGCACGATCCACTTACTGTGGGTTGTATGCTTAGATAAAGGAGACTCTTACTCCTGTCAGAAGCCATCAGTTGTCAGTAGCTCCACAACCTAAGATCAAAACTCAAACCCATCTCCTTCCTCTGTGATGGGATTTTGTATGGCTTGAGCTTCTGCAGATCTTGTCCATGCTGTCAAAGCTGCTGTGATTTCATATGTGCAGCTGTGCTGTAGTGTCTGTGTAGTTGTTCATCACTTCTGACGCTCGGAATCCTGCTGCTCGCTTGTCCACAATTAGCCATAAGTGCTGGAAAGGAGTGGGATGATATCTTTTTAGAGTTGAGCTTCTTTACTGCACGTTGAACAGTCATGAACTTTTGTGTTAATTACCAATGCTAAGAACATTGGCATTAGCCTGTAATGCTTAGCATCTGTGAAACCCTACTAAGCAGCAGTTCCAAAAATGAAAAACAATTCCTAGTACTGAAATCTTTATTCCTTAACCTGTGGTAAATTGCAAGGATATAATCATCACCTAACTAAATTTAAACTTGTGTGTGTGTGTGTGTGTGTGTGTGTGTGTGTGTGTGTGCTCTTAGTTACCTGCCCACCCTGACCTAGACTATATGACACTATTGCTGAAGATACTATATACTTGAATTAAAAACCATGGAGAAAGTGAGACGGTAATGAGCTGAAGGCTGCATGGCTGTTGGGTGGCTTTCACAAAGTACTGGAAGGTGCTATGCACTCTAATGTAGGAGAAGAGTGATCATTTATGTCACCTAGCTGTGACTTCATAGAGCTACTGATGACTGGCCTGGCAAGATATTCACACTGGTGTGTGTGTGTGTGTGTGTGAGCTTTTATAGTACGCTTTTGTTTGCTTGTTTGCTTTAGACCTTTATTGTAGAAAACAGAGAGAGAGAGAAAAGGTAGAAAAGTAGAGAAAGTAGAGACCAGCCATGGCTACATGGAAAGAGGAAAAAGGGAGGAGGAGAGAGGGAGCAGGAGGTGTGAGTGATATAGTATACTTTCATATACCTTTTTCAAAAGGTCCTTAGCATCGTTATGTCTTCCTGTTTTATTTCCTTGACCATGCTTTCCCATCTTATCCCTTATGTCAGTGGCTCTCAACATTTCCCAAACTACAATCCCTTAATACAATTCCTCATGTTCTGGTGACCCCTAACCATAAAACTATTTTTGTTGCTACTTTATAAGACTAATTTTGTCAGTTATGAATTGTAATGTAAATATCTGACATGTTGGAGATCTGAAATGTGATCCCTATGAGCACAGGTTGAGAAACACTGCCCTATACCAACATAAATAGCATTTTCTATTTCATTGTTTCCCTTTAACCCTTTATAACTACATTCTGTGTGCCTGCTCTTGAAAGAACTCTCCATCATAGTTCTTTACTAGTTTCCTGACATCTGTGTATATTACAAATGAAACATACATGTCTGAATGACATTTTATCTTGAATGATTCAAAGCTAATCTCCAGAGATGAGAGAAACCATGTGACATTATCTTTCTGAGCCTGGGTAATCTCACTCAGAATCGTTTCCAGATATCAATTTAGTTTTGAAGTTAATACTTTGCTTTGAACAGCTGAGTAATAGATCATTGTACAAAGGTACACACTTTTATTATCGATTCATCAGTGAATGGTCCTCTATCTAAGTTGTTTGCATTTAAGATCTGCAATTAATAAGTAACACCTCATGAATTATAAACTTCCTGTTCAGGAAAGAACAGCATCATTTAAGTAAAGAAGCAACCTACAAAGTTGGACAAAATCTTTGCCAGATATATATCTGATGGAAAACTAATCATCAGGAAAACAAACAATCTAATTTTTAAAATTGGCCATGTAACTAAGTAGAATGTTCTCAAAGACAAAATAACAAATCTGTTCTTATGCCTGGTTCCTCTCACTTTGCATAGTGCTTTTGAGGCTCCCGCTGTGGTGAACGTAACTCATGACCTTCTTAACAACTCATACTTCACCAAATGTTGCTTAACCTATTCTCCAACAATGGCTAATGGATATGTGATTATATTATCAAAGGCATGCAATGATCTTATGTTAACATAGCACCATGTGAGAGAGCTTGTCTTTTAAGCTGCCGAGGCACACATTACTCAGTGCCAAAGCCAGCAATCTCTCACCTCAGTTCCTTGCCTTTGGGTGGAGACTTCTCTGAATACATATTTCCAAGAGCCATAAATACTGATTGTCCAGAGTACTGTGGGGATTAAGAAAGGTCACAGCCTTAGCCCATGTTTTTGCCACGAAAAGCCATGAATATGACCAAGCTCTCTTATCTTACTGCCTGCTCAGTGATCTTCTAAGGATAACACATACATAAAAAAAGAGACCTCAGTTCAGATGTGAACTTGGGAAGTGTTACATTTAAGACGTCATTTTTAGTACACTTAAATTTTAGTTCAGAGCAGAGGAGATGACTGTCAGTAAAGTGCTTCCCACATAAGCAGAAGGACTGGAAGTTGGTCCCCTAGTGCCTACATAAGCAGTCAAGTGCAATAGCATGTGCCTGTGATCTCTGGTGTCTCTCTGTCCATCCAGCCTAACTGAATCAATGCTTTTCAGGACCAATGAGAGAGAGAGAGAGAGAGAGAGAGAGAGAGAGAGAGAGA
>JADRCD010202988.1:1216-11623 GCA_019843815.1 Montemys delectorum | reverse complement strand
CTGTCTGTCCTTGGGCTTCCAACCTAGGGTATGTGGGTGACCCTGCTAGCTTTAATTACATCCCTCAAATGAGTGAGTGACGGGAGGGGGGGGGGAGCTTCCCTCTCTTCTCCTCTCCCTTAGTCCCAAACAAGAGGAACTAAGTCAACTTGTGCCTTCCTTCTCCCTGCTCCACTGCACCCCACTTTGCATCTTTAGCTTCCTGTCCTCCCCCAGCCATGAGTGAACAGCTTTTGAACTGGTACCTGTTTCATCCTCTTCCTGTTAATTAACCTGAAGGATCCCTTGCTGAGAAGTGCCCAGCTATTTAGTTCAGAACAGACAAGTCTAAACTTACGCCTGCTAACTACAGGAGGAGAAAGAAGTAGAAAAGAGACTCAGTTTATGGGCACAAGGGTTCCAACACTGGGGAGAAATGGGGTGTGGGTTTATAGGGTACAGAGATCAGGTCTGAGTGGCCCTTCTTGTAGGGCAGTCCCACCACTGTGGAACTAGAGGCTCTCTGTGGGTGGAAGGGTTTCTACAAGCATCACCTGCCCACAGCCACTTTTCCCAGCTTCCCATTCCCTTCCTGAATCACTCACGGAAGTTCTAGTCCTCTGCTCGAGCAGGTTTTACAGAACAGCCACCATGACCATCTTTTCTCCTAGCAAGCAGGACTTTCCCGAGAGTCAGGATATGCACTTCACACCTTATGAGGACACAGGAGCAGTGTGGGGTTAGAAAGGAGTGGGCAGGGGGGAAGGGCTGTGCAGCTGGGATGAGGGACAAAGGGACTCCCAGAGATGGACTTCACTTGCTTGGGAATTCTGCCCCGAGGGTAGGCTGGGTCTATGGCTGCTGATCAAAAAATGTCAACTTGAGGTCGCTTTAGTCATTGCCATCTGCCAAAGAGGACAAAGGCCAGTCTGTGGTCAGGGAGCCAAAGGCAAGAGGCTGGATGTGGAGAAGGCTACGTCTGTGATGTGCTACTCTAATAAAAATGGTCTTCAGGGAGTGAAGACGGTTTTCCATGAGGAGAGAAACCTAATGGACAGGAGCTAAACATCTGCTCTGTGTCACCGCAACACAGTGACGGAAGGAAAAATGTGTACAACCAGGATTTCGTGGGTACATTTGCCTTCTAAGAACCCTCCCAACCAGAGGGGGACACTTGGCAATCCAAAGATTCTTTGTTTCATGCTGAGAATTTCCTCAGAAGGAAACTGCCTCTGGGTTTCCCTGTTCAGGTGCTGATATAAAATTTGGGGTGTGTGTGTGGGGGGGAATCCATGGTAGCACCTGTACTTAGCATACCCAAGACCCTGGGTTCAAATAGCAGCACCCCCAAAATGAAATAAAGGAGTACCTTAACCCAGCCGATAGTAAGTCGCCCCAGAGAGCTGGCTACTCTGAGGCTTGCTCAGTTTTGCTTCCCTGGTCACAGGGCCTGGTTCCCTACAGCCTACAAATCACCAAGCCTTTGTGCCAGGCATTCACCGGAGAGGGGAAGATTTATAGGAGATGACCACCAGATGGTGTCTTGGTTCTCCTCAAGCAATTTTCTTCATGCTTTGTTCTCTAGCAGCTGACATTGTGGCACTGGGAAGAACAGTCAGTCCCAGAGAAGATGGTGGAGCCCGAGGAGCCACATGTATCTTTTTACTTGATCAGTCTGACAAGACTCCAGGCTCATAAACACAGGAGAGGCATGGTCCTTGTCCAGGAGTTAATGGAAAAGCAGATTTCTTCACACAGTGGGACGTATCCATTAAAGTCCTATCAGCTCGAGACATGCAGTCCTGACTCAGGGCTAATTGCTCCCCACTGGCATGTTGATGCTAGATTCAGAGCCCACTTCCAGCTCCTGAGAGTCTGGGCAAACTTGCTGAAGAGGGACAGCTCAATCTTATACCAACCTCAGTGGCTTTCAAGCAGATATTTTTATTTCCTTTCTTCTTTTCTTTTTCTCTTAGACAAGATTTCACTGTGTAGCCTATGCTACAGTTGAACCCCCCGCAGTTCCCCTGGCTCAGACTCCCAAGTACAGGAATTGTAGGCATGTGCCACACAATGCCCAGATTAATCATTTCACTTTTTAAAAAGTACTTTTCAATAGCTGATAGGCCTCGTTTCTCTTTCAGTGTAAAAACTTAGAAAACGGTTACAAAAGAGCTTGGTGACTGGGAAGATGTATTTCTTGCTGGCAAACAATTTTACTGCTTTTCTTAAAGATAGAAATTAGCCCCGGCCCGTTTCTTACTCTGCCTGTGGGTGAGGCAGAGTGGGGGAGCGGTGGCTACTGCAGGGATGGGATGGGGGAGTTAGCATCTCTTTCCAGATGCTTCCAGATGAATATGAGTTTATACTGCAGTAAGGCAGAGGTAACAGTGACCTTGCAGTCTGAGATTCTGTACCATTTTCCCTTCACATCCCAAGTCTCGATTGAAGTCCCATTTCCAGCCTCCAGGTTTGTCTCAGGGCATGGCCATGTGCCAGGCATAGTTAGTGTGACCAGCATGTCTCTTATTCCAATCATAGGTAAGAGCCATTCACTGAGGACAAGCCTGGCTTCTCAGGGCCCCAGCATTTCTTGGCATGTGTGTTGTGAGGCCATCTGTATCCTCTGGTTCTCCTTGAAATGACCATCTAGAGACTCAAAGCTTCTGTAGGAAGCTAGCGGTCACAACCACAAATCTATTGGGACAAGCCACGCCCAGTTGATTTCCAAACACGGGCATGGGGCTGTCTGTTTGAGGCTTCCCTAGAGTCTTATAAAGTGGGTTTGAGTTGGTGACGATAACTGTCTCTTTCATTGGCTAAGAACACCCGAGCTGGTGTGGCAAGCATCTACTTCTTCATTCTTTTGAGTGCCTGTTCTGCCTCCTTACAAGGGGAGAGACGGCAGGAGTCACTGAGAGGACCCCAAGGGTCCCCTGTCAATTGAACAGCAGCTATGGCAATGTCGTGCCCTTACGAGTCAAACTTACTCGCTAAGCTCTCGGCTCTACCACGTGGAAGCTGTGTGGGTTTGCACCATTTACCACTGGGAACACATTTCCATGTCATTCCCACGCCAGTCGGGCAGGGCTGAGGGGAAAACAGGCTTCCCCCTGGAGCGCCTGCAAGCTGATTGTACTGCTGGCTGTGCGCCATCTACTGGTAAGCGGGGGTAAACCCGACTCTTCAGGAGACGTTGTGTAGCTTCAGGGCAACAGGGACTTTTCAAAAGATTTCTTTTTGCCCTCTGATTTTCACTGAAGGAAATTCAGGGTTAAAGGGGATGACAGGTTTGACTGAGTTCTCACAGTAGTCCAGTCTGGCGGTTAAGAGCAAGCATCCTGGCGTCTTCTAGTCTAAATCCCGCCTTGGCAGTGAAGAATGAGTGTAACCTTGGGCAAATTTCGAAACTTCTCCGTAATCAGTTTGTTATCTATCAGACGTAGAGCATAGCGCTTGCTACCTCAGGGTTTTAAGGGAGATTAAATTAGGCAGCGCATGTGGAAGTGCTTAGCACTGTGTTTGACCCTAGTGTGAGGCAAACGGTTAGAAGATTCTTTATCCTGCAGCTGTTGATTCGTATTGACAATTTTTCTTAGAGATGGCATGGTACAAATTCGTTGTTTAGGCCTAAGAATAAGAGAATAAAGCACCCCAAACAGCATGAAGAAGGTAAGGGGAGACAGTGTTTAGAGCCATCGTTGGTTAAATTCTTTGCCATGGACTAGATCGGTTGAGTGGGTGTGGATAAAGGGGCTGCTGGTGGGGCCGTGAGAAAGCGTCACCTGGCATCATCTACACGTGTCCCAAGAGACCCAGTGTCACCCCCACAGTCTAGACTCTTCTCTGGCTTCCTCTGTTTTTGGAATGGTGACATTTAGAAAGACCACTGTCTCAGATCTACAACGACCACAAAGAAGCTTGCTTATTTCCAGTCCCTTGTGCTCTGGCTAGAAGTTCTGTTGACCTGGAATCTGGAAGCAAACACACACTTCTCCACCCCTGCAGTTCACTAGCAGACATTCTGAGTGGTGGCCTAAGCCAAGGAATGAGAGCCTAAGCCAAGCCATAGATTCTGGTCTCCCATGGTTCCGAGCAGGGCAGGAATGGATCCGAGTTAGAAAAGGAGACAAGCATGCCTGTCTGCGTGGGTATGCGGGGAAGTCGAGGACTTCAATACGATCTGTACCCAGTGTGAAGATGTTGTAGAACACCAGCTGACACTTTTGTATTGTAGGCACTGTTTTCTTTTCTGTTTGCTTTAGGTTTTTGTGATAAGGTCTGATGTAACCCAACATGGTCTTAATTGTTAGGTAGCTGAGGTTAGCCTGAAACTCTGGATCTCTTTGCCTCTACCTCCAGAGTGCCGGGGCCCATCAGGGTGGGATTATAGGCATGCACTACCACACACAATTTGGCACTATTTTTAAACCTTGATTCCGCCGGGCAGTGGTGGCGCACGCCTTTAATCCCAGCACTTGCGAGGCAGAGGCAGGCGGATTTCTGAGTTCGAGGCCAGCCTGGTCTACAGAGTGAGTTCCAGGACAGCCAGGGCTATACAGAGAAACCCTGTCTTGAAAAACCAAAATTAAATTAAATTAAATTAAATTAAACCGTGATTCCCCTGACACACACCTTTTTTTTCTTATTGTTTTCCTAAGAAGAGCGTATATCACACAGTATCCAATATGATTAGAGTTTTAGAGATTTAGGCAGAAATGGATAGAGAGAGGGATGAACAAGCTTACCTTTGAGATCATCCCTCTCTCCCCAACAGTGCTGCATTCTTCAGCAGTAGTTCTGAGCTGGAGCCTGGAGCGCACCAAGGAAGGGGAGAAGAAAGTGAAGGTGAAACATGGATTTTTCCGAGACAACAAGAAGCACAGCACAGGCAATGTTCTCTACGCCTCTCTCGTAGGCCCTGGATCTCCTCATTTAACCCGTCGTACTTGGTGAGGAGACCTTTGTACCAGGCACTATGCCAAGCACTGTCAGATAGCACATAGGCTTCCCTAAGAGATGCCACAGTCTGCACATCCTGGTGCTTCCTGCACCAGGCAGTTCACACCCCACAGTGATGCCGGCTTTTGACACAGGCCTGTCTGGGGCATAGAGAGAGCCTGAAACAGGGTCTGGGAAAGCTAGGGACACTTCTGCAGTAACTGACTCAGAAACCCAGTCAGAAGACAAGGAAGTATGGGATGAAGTAGGGATGTGAGACCCAGTCAGTCAAAGGGCATCTTGGGAAAATCTTGAGGCATAGGAGGGTGGGGGCTGATCCTTGGGGGTGGGGGATATATACGTAGGAGGCTGGGTGAAGCGGGCAGTGCTACACCAAGAAGGCTACATGGGCTCACGTCAGCTCTTCAGCTTCATCCTGAAGAGTACAGGCCAGTGTCAAGCTTTTCTGTGACGAAGTAAACTGAAAAGCACCAATTTTTCAAAGATAATTTTGGTTTACGTTTGTAGATGAGAGTTTTGCCTGCACATATACCTGCCAGGTGCACACCTGGCGCCTGCAGAGTTTCAAAGGAGGTGTCAGATTCCCTGGATGGAGATTATGGGTGCTTGTGTGCCACCACATGGGTGCTGAAAAATCAAACTGGGTCCTCTACAAAAGCAACAAGTGCTCTCAACCACTGAGCTATCTCTCCACTTACAGCAAACAGCAGTTTTGATAGCAACCTGGCCTAGACTAGTTTCTGTCCTGGCCTAGACTAGCTGGTGGCTGAGAAAAGAAGTAGAGACTTTTTTTTTTTTTTGGCTTTTTGAGACAAGGTTTCTCTGTGTAGCCCTGGCTGTCCTAGAACTCACTCTGTAGACCAGGCTGGCCTTGAACTCAGAAATCTGCCTGCCTCTGCCTCCCAAGTGCTGGGATTAAAGGCGTGCGCCACCACTGCCCAGCTAGAAATAGAAACTTTTTGCAATGAAGTGCACAAAGCAGTGGCAAAGGCCTCACCTGGTGTCAGTAAGGAATAGGGATGTCACAGTCTCTAAAGACAGGCCCAGGGAAGATGGCATGCAGGAATGTCACCTTGAGCATCGGGCTCAAATCACTTGATTTTTCTGTTTGCACTATGCTAATTCAGGGTAGGGAGGTCAAGGGCTCCCTCCCAGTGAGCATTTGCTCCAGAGTGCGGGGCTCCCTCTCTGTACAAAAGTTTATAACTGATATTAGAGAGCGGCCGTGGCTTTGGCAGGCTTGCCCTCAGCCACACTGAACGCCATGAGGATGTACTGGAACAACTGTAGCAGCAGCGCCCTGGGACGATGTGCTCCCAGATTCTAAGACAGAGCTGCAAGGTGTTTTAGTAGGATATTCCATACACCCAGGTGACTTTTCTATTTATTTCTTATACTGGGGGTTGAGCTTAGGGCCTCATGCATGCTGGGATATGCTCTAAAAAAAAAAACAAAAACAAAAAACAAAAAACAAGCCAGGCGGTGGTGGCACACGCCTTTACTCCCAGCACTTGGGAGGCAGAGGCAGGCGGATTTCTGAGACCAAGCCAGCCTGGTCTACAGAGTGAGTTCCAGGACAGCCAGGGCTACACAGAGAAACCCTGTCTCGAAGTAAATAAATAAATAAATAAATAAAATAAAAGAAGCATTTCATTTGAGACAAGCTCTTTCTGAGTTGACCAGGCTGGCCTTGAACTTACAATCCTCCTGCCTCAGGCTCCATGGAGGCTACTACTGACAGCTGTGCCTCTGGCTCCCGATGCATTTCAGCGGGGAGTGCCTATGCTGATCATTGCCTTACACAGGCAAAGGGGACTCCGGCTCCATGGACTCTCTATCCTACACCTTTAATCAGATGACTTTCTTGTCACATTCCTCCTGGGAGCTGATGCGGAACAGGCAGAAGTAAAACATGCCCCACAGACCTACTCAGCCAGCTCACCTGTTTCCTCCCGCCTGGCCGCCAGTCAGGTTGCTTAGCTGCCTTTGAGATGCCACAGCAACAGAACCTCCTCCACTGTCAGGAAGAACAGAACGGGTCCCCATGAGGGCGGCGGCTGCTGGTCATTTCCTTCTGGAAATTCTCCCCGGATGATAAGTGTCAGGTGGATGGCTTATGGGGTACCTACAGATTGGATTCTGGAGGGCTCCCCAACCTACAAGCTGAGAAGCTAGGTAAAGACTGGTCAGCCTCTC
This sequence comes from Montemys delectorum, assembly GCA_019843815.1. NCBI lineage: Eukaryota > Metazoa > Chordata > Mammalia > Rodentia > Muridae > Montemys > Montemys delectorum. The sequence goes on along the minus strand of JADRCD010202988.1, from coordinate 4,486 downwards.
AACTTGCAAAGCCTGCTTTGCAGTTATCAATGGTAAGATTAAAGCATACAGCCGAGGATTCGGACACTGTCTGTTTTGTAAAACCAGACCAAAAAATTAGCTTAAATGCAGTGTAAATTTCCTTGCAGGAAGCAGAAACCACTGCTTGAGCATTGAGGAAGAGATGGGAAGACTGAACATCAAATGTCCTGCCTTTCTCAAGGAACGGCAAGCGGGGTACCATTCTAGACTGATTTAATAGCCTTTACCGGATGACAGTAATGAAAGTAATTCGAGATTAGTGCTTTTGGAGTGAGCACTTCCGGGTTTTTAAAAGAATGCCTTTGGAGCTTGAGGAACTTATGTAGTGAAGAAGTGGGGTTCTCAGTGTGCACCCAGCGAAGATTTGCAAGTCAAACCTCATTTGCATCTAATTTCTCAGAATACAAGTCACAACAGATTACTTCGAGGCGAAAAATTCTAAAGGCGCTTGGAAATCTCTTTGATTACACCAGGACAAAGAAAACCAAGGAAGGAAATAAAGTGGGATTTAAAACCAAGCCCTACTTGTGAATGTGCAGGAGTTGACACATCTACAGGAATTCTAGCGAAGGACCATGGACCATCATGCTCCGCCCATTTTGACTCAATATGCTAATGACGTGTTAGATAAGCTCCCTTCAGGCCTGTTCCCTGGCTCCTGGCTAACTCCCCATTCAGCAAAATGTGATGATGCAAAAAAAGGACACATACTTTTAATGCTAGCCCTGGGCTAGCCGAGGCAGAGGATCAAGTTGGAGGCCAGCCTGGGCTTCATAGCACAATCCTGTCTCCAAAAGGAAACAAAAAAGACCAGTGACACAGTAGACGTACGATGATGGATGGACAATTCGGCTTTCACATCATTGCTTTCAAGCCTGTTACCCGTGCTCCGTCCTTTACATCTGGGTCTCAGCTAGCAGGAGATGAGAGGATGTGAGGACAACATGCCCCAGGCTTTAAGGTTGCCTTTCCACTGCGTATCCGAGTCATAAACCTGGGTTACCTGGTCTCAGCTAGTTACAAGGAATGTTAGGAAATGTGGCCTTTTTTTCTGGTCAGAATGGCTTTAAAAATCTCCATAAATACATAATACACCATAAATATACAAACATATTTTATATTATATATTTTATTTATAGTTATTACATGTTATTCTTTTATCATTTATTATTATGACTATATATTTATATATGTGTGTTTATGTATATTATTGATATGTATCTATGTATATACACATGTATATGTGTATATATAAATATAAGTATATAAATAAGCCCCAACCATGGCCATGAGCAGAACAAACGATGACACTGGCCTCCCTTGGGATTGTGCAAGGTGTGTCGACATTTGCATGAGAAACAGCCAGCTTGACACTTCAGGTTCTGTGATTCTAATACAGAAAGCCATTCAGGTGGGGTGGGGGCTCTTCCCACAACACAATTCCAGCTGAGGGGGCAAAAGGACAATATCGTTCTGGCTCCTCTCGGATCAGGAGTGCATGACACTGCTCCCATGCCAGTGCTCCCATGCCAGTGCTCCCACTGCGGTCTCCTGGGCCCTGGCCCATTCCTGCTGTTGCCCTAGAGGAGTGGAGCCTTACTCCTAGCTCTTTCTCTCATTCACCCATCATCCCTTCCAGAGCTGCACAGGATTTCAGATGAATAATTTAACTTCATGAAGTGGCTTCCCCATGGAGCCTCCACGGCCAGACACTCTTACGAGGACTGTGATTTAATGCAGGATGGAGGGACCCAGAACAGGACATTGTAACAGAAGGCATAGGATCACCTGTCACGGACAGTTCCTCCTGCCCAAATAACCAGAGCAGGATCCTTTGAGTCCATAGGTCGTCTTTGGGTCTCTCAGGTGATGGGACCACTTCTGGAAGATTTTCATATGATTAGTAAGCAGAGCCCAGGTCATTTCTGGGCCCCTGTGTCTATGACAGGAGCCCTGAAGTACATAGATTTGGGGCTCTCTCCCTGTGGTGGCCCTACGTTGCAGGTGCTAGGGTTACTAGGCTTGTGTCACCCCAAGGCAGTCACTTAGTCCTGTGAGGATGAAGACAGGATAAGACCAGATTTTTCAAATTTTCAAGCAAAGCCAAGGAACCAGATGGCAATAACTCTAATACAGGCAACTGTCTCAAAAGTGGAAAGTACAGCAGCACAGACCCTCGGAGGCAAAAAGTGAAGAAGCCAGGCCCCGCCCATCCTCCGCAGGTGAAAAACAAAAGCAGCAGCTGAAGTGGGTGGGGCTGTGGGAAGAGAACCCAGGTACGAGAGGAAGGAGGAGCCCTGCCTATATCCCCGCCCCTCACTTCCGGGGTGGTGGTGGTAAGGGTGCCCAGCAATCTCGGGCGAGCCGAGAGTAAAGCTAATGGGGACTCACCCAGCTCCTCCAACTGTCCTGACATCTGCTCTGGAAGTCATCACACGGACTGGCACTGGCAGCAACACACCAGGCTTTGTGCCTGGAATTCTACCTCAGCAGCCACTTCATTAGCTCAGTCTTGCTATATAGAACCCTCCTCTTACAGATGAGTGAACTGAAGCCCAGAGAGATTGAGTCATTTGCCCAGGTCACACAGCCAGTGGCAAAGCTGGGATTTATGTTCGGGGAATGTGACTCCAGATGTTCTCTATGCTCCTTAGCACTAAGCCGGAGAGAAACAAGACTCTCAGCTTTGAAGGTTAACTGTGGGTATCCTGGACAAAGAGGAACCACAAGGATGGAAAGAGATGTAACATGTCCTGATTTTTTTTTTAAACAAAAAAACTTTGTGCTAAAATATGTTAGTACAAGCCGGACAGTGATGGCTCATGCCTTTAGTCCCAACACTGGAGAGGCGGAGGCAGGAAGATGTCTGTGAGTTCAAGACAGGCTGGACAACTAGGGCTAGACAAAGAAACTTTGTCTCAAACAACAACAACAACAATACATGTATATGTGTGTGTGTGCGTGTGTGTTTATATATATTATTGCATAAGTTATATGTGTGTGCATGTGTGTTTATATATATTATTGCATAAGTTATATGTGTGTGCGTGTGTGTTTATATATATTATTGCATAAGTTATGTGTGTGCGTGTGTGTTTATATATATTATTGCATAAGTTATGTGTGTGTGCGTGTGTGTTTATATATATTATTGCATAAGTTATGTGTGTGCGTGTGTGTGTTTATATATATTATTGCATGTTATGTGTGTGCGCGTGTGTGTTTATATATATTATTGCATAAGTTATG
>JADRCD010202987.1:28940-43163 GCA_019843815.1 Montemys delectorum | reverse complement strand
TGTGTGTGTGTGTGTGTGTGTGTGTGTGTGTGTATAATGTGTGTATACATATGTAAGCATATATATTAATGATAATTAGGTCATGAACTTGAGGGGGTGAAAGAGACCTAGCAGGAGTTGGTACAGAGAGGGGAAGAAATGATGGAAGTGTATGAAATTCTGAAAACATTCAATAAAAAATGCGTTAAAACAGTGAGATATGGCAGGAGCATTGATAGCTTTTAAAGACTAACGATGTCACTGTGAAGCAGACGGTGGTACAATGAAACAATGTGAACTTATGGGTTGCTGGTGAGAGATAGGATGATATGATACATATACCATTATGTTGCCTATTCTAATTCTATTTATCCTACAAAATGAAAAGTTTATTCCATAGGAAGATGTGTCCATGAAAGCCAATGGCTGTTTATTTAATACAGATAAAATCTGAAAATAACCCACATGTTCACTAACAGGTGAATGGGTAAGTAGATTATGATCTGTCCAGATGTTAGAGTATCGCTTGGGAGTAATAAGGAACCTAGGTAAGCAACTATAGATGGATATTAAAATCATCATGTTAAGTGAAAGAAGCCAAAGTCCAAGGACAATAAACAAAGTCTGTGTTTGCATCTCGGGACATTCTAGAGAAAGCAAAACTATAGTAATGGCTAGGGCATGGTTTTAGGTAAAGGAAGAAGTTGAGGAGGGAACCAAAGGCAGCTCTCTGGGCTGATGAAAACATTCAGTGTCTTCCATGTGGTGGTTAAAGTTTGCATAAAGTTTCCTCAGACTCATCAGAATATGTATTTTAAGATGGGTATATTTTTGCATGTTGGCTAGACTTTGATAAACTCCATTTAAAATAATCCAGTGTTTGTTACGTTGGTTTAAATATTTCCATGTCATTGTACAGTGGGTGAGGTCTAAGAATGCGTTGGGGCCTGGTAGGATGCTGGATTGAGTGCTGAGAAGAAAGGGAAGCATTCTGGGTAGCAGCCCACAAGTCCATAGAGGCTCCTGGCCCCTAGGGGGTGATGTCACGATTCTTCTTATTGGAGCCCCCATCAGTGACTTCGGGGACTTAGGAGCCACCCTTCAGGGCACAGATGAAAGCTCAACTCTTATCAGGTGAAGGGGCAGCATGTCCTGCCCCAAGAAAATTTAAGGAGGCAAAAGGAAAATGTTAACGTGCCTGTGGAGAGACAGGAAGAGTGTTCAGGAGGTGGGTCAGGGTGTACCTGACTGAGGTGCACCTGCTGGTTGTGGAGGCTGGCTGTGCCATCTCTGTGATCTATCAGGACTTTGTGATCCTTCAGCACTATGCTAGAAACTTCCATTTGTTTCTAATTTCAAGAACATCACATCCCAGAAACACAAGCAGACAGGCAATTACTATAATGTTCTTGGCAGGTGCTGTGATGTAAGATGTGTGCAGACCAGCAGAGGGCCGGGGCTCTCCTGAGCCCCAACAACTTCACTTATTAAATTAGAGCGATAACAACAGCAATCTCCCAAGGTTGCTGTGTAGAATTAATGGCATATCTAAAAGCGTGTTCTCATACTACATATGGCATATGTTGCAAAGGAAGCAGGCATTTGTGGCTTGTTTTTTAATTCTTGCTCGGCCTCATCTTTACCAAGTGGAGAGTGGCTTGTGTCTAAATAAACTCATCACTAATCATAATAATAGCTTCCAGGTGCTGGCTAAACAGGATACAGTTTAATCCTTATAAACATCATGCAGGGCTTACACTGCCGGCCCCATGTTTCCCAGGAGAATAATAGTTGACGGTTCTCAAGGTCATAGAATGTGTCAAGAGTCACCCAGCCCTTGAGCATGAGCTTTGGTGGAAGTCATTTAAAAAGTAGAGCTGCATTCATTTTGTTTCTTCTTTGTTAGATTTGTGCAGGTTTGGCTTTGCTTATGTTTTTATGAAGGATTGTGGATCCATGTTCCTATAGGAGCTGAGAGATAGTGCAAAAGAGGGAAATCCTTAGAGAGCAGTCCTGTGGGGAGAAGAGTGGCAGGAGTCTGTGCTGTTATAGTCACCAGCCCTACCTACTCCTCCCATATCTCGCAGCACTACCCACCCAACTTCATGTCCCCCTTCTCCTCCTTCTCCTCCTCTTCCTCCTCCTCCTCTTCATTATAACCCAATGAATTGAATTTGCTTTGCCCAGCTGCTTCTGGACTTGGAGCCTGACCAAAGTGTGTTAGACCTACCAGTAGTCACATCATTAAAGAAAACTAACTCTCCCCCTTCTAACAGCTAGAATATGCAAATAGATTCTTACCAGTGGGATTTCATGACTCCCACTCTGAGCTGGGGATTTGTCTGCCTTGAGCTTGCACAGGTCTTGTGTGGGCTGTCACAGTCTCTCTGAGTTTATATGTTCCACTGTTCTGTGCTGTCCAAAACAAAAGAACAACACCCCCAAACCCCAAAACCAAACACAAAAACAAACAACAACAGAAACACCCAGATTTAAAAAAAAATATGTCCACCACTTCTGGCTTTGACAATCTTTCTTCTTCCTCTTCCTCCAAGACTTTTGAGCTTGGGTGTATGTGCATATGGACATCCTACTTAGGTTTGAATATTTCAAAGTCTCTTACTCTGTACATCCGGGAGCTGTAGATCTCTGTGCCATTTAATTGACATCTATTCCAAAAAGAAGCTTCTCTGAAGAGAGTTGAGCGATGCACTGATCTCTGGGTATAGCGATCAGCCTTTAGGTGTTTTTAAATACATTTAACAGACTAGCTCTCTCTCTCCAGAGTAGGCTTTCTGCTACAGGGCCTATGCAGCCATAAGTTCTTGGTCCTGTTAATAGTACAAGGTATGGGTTCCAGCTTATAGAGCAGGTCTTAGATCCCATCAGAATGTTATTGTTCACTCCTTTAATATTTATGCCACTACTGTGAAAGCTGGCATATTTTGCCAGGCCAGGGCTTATTTAAGCTTGTAGGGCTCACATCTGTGTGAGAATGGTGACTATTTTTCTCCTCAAATAGTGTGCATAGCACTTTCTAGCACTTGGAAAGCTAGCCAGTAAGAATCAAGCTTTCAGGTAAGTACCAGTTTGATTTCCCCTTCATCTATGATGGACATACATAGTGTTTTCAGCAATAGGGTCTTACTGTCAAGTTCTCCAGGGTACCCCAAAAAGCATTGAAAGTAGCCTGTAATACTTTGAGGTCTATGGGACTCCATTTGCAAACAATTCAAAATTGTCCAATTTGAGAGAAAGGAATGGACATCAAAGCATAAGCGACATTTACAACCACAAATATAATCAACCCGACAGTAACCTCTCCAGAACATGTTAAAGTCAAGATGTCAAAAACGCACAGCAAAGACATAACGCTAAAAGGTGTAGAGAAAAATGAACAGCTTACCTACAAAGGCACACACTTCAGACCTCAGCAACCCGAAAGCCCAGAAACCACGCAATGATATATTTCAAGGCTTGGAAAAAACTAACCCCACGAACACTGAACACCCAGCAAAGCTGCCCTTTTAAACTGATGAAGAAATGAGAACCTTTTATGGAGTACAAACTGATACAGTTCATAGCTACTGTGCCAGCATCAAGGAGGTGTTTTGCTCTTCCCTGAACTGGAAGGAGCCTTACAAGTAGAACCATGGTCAGCTTGGCTTTTCTTTGGCTTAACTGCTTTTCTTCTGCATCTTGACACCACTTTTGCAAATTTTCTTTTTTACATTTTTTCATTAAATACTTTATTCACTTTACATCCGGACATCAGCCCCGTCTTCTCCCAGTCTCCCCCTCTCACAGCTTGTCCCCCATTCCCACCTCCCCTTCTCCTCTGAGAAGGGGGAGCCCCCCATTTCACTCTCCTGGCACATTAAGTCACTGCAGGACTAGCTGCATCCTCTCTTCTTGAGGCCAAACAAGGCAGCCCAGTTAAGGGAGCGGGATCCACAGTCAGGCAACAGATTCAGAAATAGCCCCTGCTCCAATTGTTAGAGGACTCACTTGAAGACCAAGTTGTACATCTGCTACATAGGTGCCGGGGGCTTAGGTCCAGCCTGCGCTTGCTCTTTGGCTCGTGATCCAGTCTCTGGGAGCCCCTAAGGGTCCAGATTAGTTGACTCTGTTGGTCTTCTTGTGGAGTCCGTGTACTCTTTTGGTCTCTTAACCTTTCTCCCAACTCTTCCACAAGACTCCCCGAGCTCCAGCTAATGTTTGGCTGTGGGTCTCTGCATCTGTTTCCATTGGCTGCTGGATGGAGCCTCTCAGAGGACAGTTATGCTAGGCTCCTCTCTGCAGACATAACAGAGTATCATTAATAGTGTCAGAGATTGTGTTTTGCCAATGGGGTGCATCTCAATTTGGGCCAGCAATTTGTTGGCTATTGCCTCTGTCTTTGCTCCATCTTTGTCCCTGCACATCTTATAGGCAGGAGACATTTTGGGTGGAAGGTTTTATGGATGGGTTGCTGTCCTTATCCTTCCATGGGGAGTCCTGCCTGGCAAGAGGAAGTGGCCACTTCAAGATCCATATTCCCCATAGATAGGAGTTTTAGTGAGAGTCACCACCATAGGCACGGGGTGGGCCTCTATCCCCAGTGGTGTTTTGAATATGCTTGGGCCCAGGGAATGGCACTGTTAGGAGGTGTGGCCTTGTTGGAGTAGGTGTGTCACTGTGGGGGTGGGCTTTGAGACTAGCTGCCTGGAAGCCAGTCTTCTTTTTTGCCTTTGGATGAAGATGTAGAACTCTCAGCTCCTCCAACACCATGTCGCTTGGCCAGGCTTCCTGCTATGATGATAATGGACTAAACCTCCGAAACTGTAAGCTATCCCCAATTAAATATTTGCCTTATAAGAGTTGCCTTGGTCATAGTGTCTCTTCACAACAATGGAAACCCTAATATCCCTTGATGCCTCTCCCAACTCTACCCAGTCCAGGTCTCTGGCATGCCCCTCCCCCCACAACTGATTCTGTTCTCTTTCCTGCTCTCTGAACACCTGACCACCCTCTCCCTTTCCCCACTCCCACCCAGCTCCCTCCCTCCATCCACATCCTATTTTAAAGGTGTGTCTTCCTTTTATTCCTTTGGAAGAGTCTGTTGTTTCTTCCCCTTCACTGGTCTACATGGAGGCAGCTTCCACTCCATCATCTCACCAGAAAGTCAGCCATTTTCATTGCTCTTACTTATTTGATTTTTAAAATTTAAGTCTCTGTAAAGGTTTGTAAATTTTATCTTTTGGAACAACTCTTTGTTACTTGATGTTTTGCATTTTGTAGTTCCCCCTGATTTCTCGTAGGTTGCTGCTTCCATTTTAATTTTCAAGAATTCTTATTGGCATGTATTCATTGTATATAACAGTATGTTTCACGATGCCATTCTAATATGACATGTACCTGAATATATTAACTCCTGTGTATCCTAGCATGTCTCCCTTCCCCCACTCATGCTACCTGGTTTCTGAGACAGTCGTTCTAGTACTTTTCATATGAAATCATATGCATGTAATCTAACATGCACATATGAGGTGAGACATATAGTACTTACCTGTTTGGGTTTTACCTTATTTCATTTAGTATAATGAGCTGTGGTTTTATACACTTTACTGAAAATGAATGATTTTGTTCTTCTTTGTGGCTGATTTAAACTCCATTGCGTCTATACACATTTTCTCTGTTGGCAGACACCTAGATTGAATCTATAAATTGGTTGCTGTTAACATGATGTGTAAATAGCCTTATTTGTGCTAATTTAGACTATGGGGGTATTTTCCTAGAGCAGTACAGCTGGGGTGTATGGTAATTCTACTTTTCATTTTTCATGATACTTTATATTTATTCTCAAGAGTTCATACATGCATACAAGGCATTTTGGTCATATATATCCCTACTTCAATTTTTCTGGGATTTCCCTCTCCACATCTATCTACCAACTTCTTGTTCTTTTCCTTATGACCCATTGAGTCCAATTAGTGCATCCAATGTATACATGGGTATGGGAACATTCACCAGTGTATGTTTCACCTACGAAAACCCACATTCCTAAGAAAACTCTCTTTTTCTAACAGACAATGAACTGTCATTAATAGCTCCTCAGCTGTTTGAATATGCTTGATCCTGAGAATGGTACTATTAGGAGGTGTGGCCTTTTTGGAATAGGTGTGGCCTTGTTGTGTGCCACTGCCACTGTGAGGGGTAGGCAATAAGATCCTCCTCCTAACCACATGGGAGCCAGTCTTCTGATGAAGATGTAGAACTTTTAAGCTCCTCCTGCACCATGCCTGCCCAGATGCTGCCATCCTCCCACCACTTTGATGATAATGGACTCAACCTCTGAACCTGTAAGCCAGCTGCAGTGTTGTCCTTATAAGAGTTGCCTTAGGGTTATTAGTCCAGAAGCGCAGGATACCCAAGATACAATCCACAAACCACAAGAAACTCAAGAAGAAGGAAGACCAAAGTGTGGATACTTTGATCCTTCTTAGAAGGGGGAACACAATACCCATGGAGGGAGTTGCAGAGACGAAGTAGGGAACAGAGACTGAAGGAAGGACAATCCAGAGACTGTCCCACCTGGAGATCCTTCCCATATACAATCACCAAACCCAGACACTTTTGTGGATGCCGGCAAGTGCTGGCTGACAGGAGCCTGATATAACTGTCTCCTGAGAGGCTCTCACAGTGCCTGACTAATACAGAAGTGGAGGCTCACAGTCATCCATTGGACTGAGCACAGGGTCCCCAATGAAGGAGCTAGAGAAAGGACCCAAGGAGCTGAAGGAGTTTGTAGCCCCTTAGGAGGAACAATAATATGAACTAACTAGTACCCCAGAGCTCTCAGGGACTAAACCATCAACCAAAGAGTACACAGTGTGGGACTCATGGCTCCAGCTGCATATGTAGCAGAGTATGGCCTAGTTGGTCATCAATGGAAGGGGAGGCCCTTGGTCCTGTGAAGGTTCTATGCCCTAGTGTAGGGGAATGCCAGGAGAGGGTGGGTTGGTGAGCAAGGGAAGAGGGGAAGGAGTAGGGATTTTTTCTTGGAGGGGAAAGCAGGAAAGGGGATAATATTTGAAATGTAAATAAAATATCCAATTAAAAAAATTAAAAAAAAAAAGAGTTGCTTTGGTCACGGTATCTGTTCACAGCAGTAAAACCCAAACTAAGACATCAGCTAAGAGTGGGTTTTCATGTGGGTTCTCATCAAGCCTTCATATGGGGCTGAGACAGTCCCAGCTTCTTTGCTTGAATTCACTGACATACATGTTTTCAGTCCTTAGTGTTCTGAGTCAATCTTGGCTTTCTTATGCAATAACTAGTCACTTACATCTTTTTTCTTCCTCCAGAGAGACAGTGTTTCTCTGTGTTATATTGCCTAGTGTTGAAGGGTAGCTAAAGTTTGCAGTCCTATGGCCAGCAATACTGGGATGTGGGGTCATATCCTGGATGGGGTGAGCTTCTTTTGTCATCTGCATCAATGATTATGTGGGTTTGTGATCTGCTGTCTGACATTTGGGGGTTTCATCCTATAGATGCGCTATCTGAAATTCAATTCTGTAAAATCTACAGGGGAGGAAATGAAAGGGGGCAGTATCTTGTTTTCAGAGTCTGCATCCTTAATGAGGCTTGGAACAACTTTCATAATCAGCCCTGTCCTCAGGGTTCAAATAAAAAATGCTGAAGAAATCAAAGCTGAAATTTGAGGCCCAGTGAGTGAAGGTTCAGTCAGCTGCAGAATGTTGGTGATGCTTGAGAAAAAGGCACAAAGACTTTGCTCTCTTCCTAAAAAACAAATAAAATCTCACTGAGGAGTTCACCATGGGAAAAGCGAATGCCTAAGAAGGCACAGGGCTGTTACTCAGAGGGGGGAGTACTAAATCTCTAGTCTTCCTCCAGTGCTCAGAGTCCAAGCTGTGTCCCTGAGTATAGCCTTAGGTGGCTCTGTGAGATCAGTTTGGGGACTACAGATGCAGCTTCCAGCCCTGGCCAGTTTCTTAAGTGTTAAAATATAGAACAGTTATTCTTGCCTTCAGCAACTGATCTAACAGACAGGAGAGCTCCCTGGACAAGCTTTTCTCACTAAATTTTATACTTCACACTTCTGATTCCCTTCCCATGTCAACAATTCTGTAATGCCACTGTTTACAGAGAGAATTAGGAGGTAATTTAGTCTTTCTGATAACGTGGTTGATGCAAATCTGCTTCTTAGAATTGATATTCATAGAAAAGCCAGGCAAATTTTAAAGCTGCTGCCACATTTATAGAATGTTTAATCAAATGTCTTTTGTACACGTCTCATCTAATGACACATATGCTTAAATATTTGTATATGAAATTACTAAATAAGACACTTCCTGGTCCTCTGTGATTTTTTTTATATTTGAGGTATCACTTTTATGTCTTATTTTCTTAAACATTTTCAAGATTTTTTTTTTTAGTCAAATCAAATAGATATGTCCTAAGAGGAATTGGCAGAGACATCTTTTAAAAATGCTCAAAATAGACAAAGAAGAAAATAAATAGAGATAAAAGGAATGCTTTAGGGATCTACCCAGACCACATTGAATATGAAGTATAGTATGTGTGATTAAATACCTGTAAAAGATATACATTTAGATAACTGTCAATGTTGGTCAGCAGCTGCCTGCGAGGTAGGAAAAAGTATACAGTAGAGCCACCCTCAGCATTTAAACCCAGCAGCAGTGCCTGAGAAAACTAGGTTTCTCTACCCACTATCCTGCTTTAATGTTCTAGAAAGAGTACCGAGTGTAGGAGCAAGAGAGAGATCCTGTACCAGAATTCTGCTCCATGTGGAGAAGCGATGCTTTCAAATACCAGTAGTGCGGTTTTACCTTATGTGAACCACAAATAACACTGAATGTATTTCTATTTTTGTTTCTGCCACTTGGAATCTCTTATAAACCATCTGACTTTAGCTAAGTAAGACTCTGCAGTGTGGAATTTTAGGAATTCTGGCGTTGTTTCTATATGCTAATGGTTGTTAATCAACATCTCCAACCGCACTTGTCTATGGAATGCAGATTTGAAAGGTTAACACTAACCCTTTCTGGGAAAATAATAAAAGTACAAATGGAAGAGTGCATGCCTGAGATGAAAATGAGCAACAGAGGCTGTGAATATAAACTTCGAGATGAAAAGAATGAATTCTGAATATTGAAGAAAATGTAGGGTAGGGTGAGAACAGTCATAGAACACTGCAGATGGAATCAGTATTTGAGAAGATGCTAGCTAGAACAGACAGTATGCAGAAGTCAGAGGAAGGAAGAAGCTGGCTCATGGATGGGAGAGGTGCTCAGCCACACTGTGGGGAGCTCAGGGATGGAAGAGGTGCTCAGCCTCACTCTGGGGCCAGCTCAGAGATAGAAGAGGTGCTCATCTGCATCCTAGGGCCAGCTCAGGGATGAGAGGGCTACTCAGCTGCATCCTGAGGCCAGCTCAGGAATGGAAGAGGTGCTCAGTCATACTGTGGGACCAGTTTAGCAATGGAAGAGATGCTCAGCTGCCTCTTGGGACAAGACAGGTTGGGAGAAGTGCTCAGCTGTATCCCAGGACCAGCACAGGGATAGAAGAGATGCTCAGCCTCACCTTGGGACTAGCTCAGGGATGGGAGAGATGCTCAGCCACACTGGGGCTCTCTTATTGTTCTGTCTTATTTGGTTAGTGGAGCTTTTTGTTGTCAGGAGATTTCTACGGTTTTCCTTTTAATCATCTCCCTTTGACATGTTGAATTTAGATTTGTGTTTATTGAGTCCTGTGCTCAGAGCAAGCTTTAATACAAAAGTTCAAGTCTTAAATCCTGGAAAGCATTCTATGTTCATCTCTTCAGACATTACTCCTCATTCCTTTCCATATCTCTTCCCTCTTTTCCTCTTATTTTTATCACTATACCTTTATAGTCATTTTCTGGGTTATTTCTTCTGAGTGAATTCCATTCTGTATCCAGTGGAGTAAACTTTACCCATTGAACTTATTTATTTAACTACCTACGTATTTCATTTTTAATATTTCTGTTTTGGTTTTCATGATCTACTGTTATTTTGACTTCATTTGATTTTTTTTCCTCCTAACTTCTGTCTTTTTGGTTGATTTTTCTCTCTGAGGATCCTAGCCCCTGTATCTTTCAAATTTCTCTCAACTTGTTTGTAATTTTAGTTTGATCTGGGATGCATGCATGGTTAGTTATTTGTTGCCTTATTCTGCTTTCTGTCTTTCCTTGTAACATGTTCCTCATGTGTTGGCACACAGGCTCATTTTATGAGGGAGGACCTGCCACGCTTGCCCATCACATGAGTTAGAAAGCATAGTCGTACAGTTGCAGTAATGAAACATTTGGCTTTATATAAGAGGAAATCTAGCAAATATAAGAGGAAATCTTTTGCAAATAGCAAAAGATCCATAATGGCATGTCTTTATTTCAAACTTCATTATATTTATTCATTGATATATGCACTTTGTGTGTGTGTGTGTGTGTGTGTGTGTGTGTGTGTGTGTGTGTGCTAATATGCACGTGGTGGTCAGGGTCCAACCTGTGGGAGTCAGTTCTCTCCTTCTACGATGTGGGTCCTGGGGACTGAACTCAAGTTTTTAGGCTTGGTAGCAAGTGCTCATTGGGCAATGTTGAGCTATCTCACTGGCCTGGTGTCTCTCTATTTAGAACGAAGAGGCTGATGTCCTAGAACTCATGGAGGAGTCAATGAATGACGTACAATTTCAGCATCTGTCCTTTTCCTGTATAGCTGCAAAACTTGTCATTGCCTGGAAACATCCTAGGGAAGAAGAAAGACATAAGCAGAAAATGTACACTCCCCCTAATAATTCATTTCCCAAAAGAAAACCATTTGGGCAGGTGAGATGCTGCAGTCGGTGGAAGTGCTTGCTATGCAAACTTGCTGGCCTGAGCTTGATCCCCAGAACCCACGTGAAGGTGAACAGAGAGGACCAACTCCATTTTCCTCTGACCTTTACTCATGTGCTAAGGTGTGCACACTCCACTTCCAATAGCAATAAATAAAATGTAAAAAGACACTCTTTCCTAGAGCTTTGAGACATGAGTCCCCCAACAAGTTTTTAACTGCTCCCTACCTATGAATCCAGAAAAAAATTCACAGAAGTCCTGTGCTAACAGAGAGCTTGTCAGGATAGGGGTTTCAGCCTGTTCACTAATCTGCATCTCTTCATCACTTCTGTTCCATAGATGCAGCCATCTTGAGCTTGACCCTGCTACAATGGCCATTTTCCTATACAGTTCATCTGTATAGAAAATATCATTGCTCTGTGCTCAGATCAAAGTCAATGGAACTTCAAATAATGCGCTTACAATGTGATCTTGATGGAAATTCTGTTCCTGTTCTAAATTATGGATGCGAGTCAGGTAATGAGCAAACCACTCAAGGAAATGAAGGGAGTTACATGACTTGCAGAGTGTCTCCTGAGTGCTAAGAGGCAGCCTACACAGCCATGGGAAGCACAGGTGGAGCCCAGAACGAGATGCTGATGGCACTCTCAGCCAGTCCCACACTCACCTCTGAGCAGGACCCCTGCACACTTATGCCATTAATGATTGGTGGGCAATTGCCTGGGCAGATTTGGAAGCCCAGCTAGACTTGCCATATGCATTTCAAAATCAACCTCCAGAGCCTGAACTTGTTTCTTAAGCTTTGTATCAGCCATCTATAGCAGCTGAAAAGCATGCACATATTTAGCCTGGTTCATTGTTGCATTAGTTGACTGAAATTGGCTTAACACTTGAAAGGGGTGGGTATGGAATGGCCACACCTTGCTCCCATAGAGCCTTTCTGATGCATGGGTGGAAATATATAAACATCCACAGGCATGCAATGGGGTGCAGGCAGTGGGGGCAGACAGGGAAATCTTTCCTATTCCTCTCTCATGGGTGGCATATTTTACAAAACATCATGATGGCAATGACATAATACATTTAGCTGCAACTGCAGCTCTATGCTCACTATTAGCTTTCCTCAGTTGGCCTAGTCAAGTTTGGAGTAGAAATGGTGGGGTTCAAAGCTTCCTTCCTTCCTTCCTTCCTTCCTTCCTTCCTTCCTTCCTTCCTTCTTTCCTTTCTCCCTTCCTTCCTCCCTTTCTTTTCTTATTGGTTATTTTATTTATTTACATTTCAAATGTTGTTCTCCTTCCCGGTTTCTCCTCTGCAAATTCCCCATCCCATTCTCCTCCCCTTTGCTTCTATGAAGGTACTTCCCACTCACTTCCCCAACTCCAGCCTCACTGCTCTGGCATTCCCTTACACTGGGTTAAAGCCTCCACAGGACCAAGGGCCCCACCTCCCATTGGTGCCAGATAAGGCCATCTTCTGCTACATATGTAGCTGGAGCCATGAGTCCCTCCATGTATTTTCTCAAAGCCTTCTTTCAAAGCTGTCATATTTAATCCATTTTCTACCCTCTAAAGGGAAAAAAACTAATTATGCTATTTATTCACTAGCAGTTTTTTCCGAGGATTTAACTCAATATCTCAAATACTGTACTTCATAATCTTTTCTTTTCTGCTCTTTTTTCAAAGAGAAAACGCTCTATGCATTTACTGAGGATGTTTTCCTTAAGGATATTAGAAGGTGGCTTTGGGTGCATTTACCTCAGCTGTCATGGCCTGGTTTTTGTCTCCTCAGCTTTTGTTAGCTACTGTTCAAGTCAAAGTTTGGGACTCTGACAGTTGCAACTACAAGACTATGTCCTCCATCCCACATCATGTCCACCATCCCATATCATGTCCTCCATCCCATGTCATGTCCACCATCCCACATCATGTCCACCATCCCATGTCATGTCCTCCATCCCACGTCATATCCACCATCCCCCATCATGTCCACTATCCCATGTCATGTCCACCATCCCATGTCATGTCCACCATCCCATATCATGTTCACCATCTCACATTATGTTCACCATCCATGTCACGTCCACCATCTATGTCACGTCCACCATCTCATGTCATGTCCACCATATTATATCATCATGTCCACCATCTCATTCATGTCCACCATCCTATATCATCATGTCCACAATCTCATTCATGTCCTCCATCCCACGTTATGTACCATCCATATCATGTCCACCATCCCATGTCATGTTCTTCATCCCATGTCATGTCCTCCATCCCATGGGTGCTGGTTCAGTTTACACAACTGTTCTGCTTCTGGCTGTTTAGCCCCATCTCAGTCTCTGCCCACTTTCATCTTTAAGTTCATGTCAGGCTGTCAGTGCAGTTTGGGTCTGATCAAGGACTAACTCAGACCCCAAGCTCCACTCCCAAATACCACAGGTTTGGAGCATGCCTTACCTACCCCTCCCCACACGATGTGTAGCCCACATCCTTCAGCTATCGATATTTCTCTCCTCTCAGCAACTTAAGCTCAGAGCCACGGAGACACTGTCGTCTGCTGAAGCAACACATTGTCTCTCAGCCTCCACATGTCCCTTGCCCACTTGAAGGAGCTATTATTGTGTGTAGCTTCTCAGTCACTGCCAAATGGAGGAGGCTGTTGTGCTAATTGCCTGTAAATGATGAAGCTCACAGCAGATGCTGGCAAAAGTAAACCAACAGTTTACTTAGCTTTAAGGCTGTAAGTACAATGGGGTGTAGGAAGAGTCTTCAGGACCTACATCACCAATAGGGAGTGAGGTCTTAGTTATGTTGCTTTAGGGAGACTGCTATAGCCTATAGTCAGGATGGGCAAAATGTGGCTGGTGGGATTTATTCAGCCTGATACTCCTTCCTGCCGACCCAGACATACTTATTTTGCTAAGCCTGGGAGTTATACCAGCAATCCTGTGACCTATGGCCCAGAATGTTTCCCTCTGGTCCTTTGCAATGAAATTGATAAACCCTTTTCTCTAGTCTGTTGAGTAAAAGAAACTTAAGGCTTCCTGCTAACACTTACCCCTGTGAGGTTAAGATAGCCTTCTCAGATTCTATATATCCCCCCAGCCCCCTTCCTGCAACCTCCCACCTCCCACCATTATCTGGCTCCTATATCCATGTACCAGGAGTCTGTAACTGCCTTTAGCTTGGACTGTGTTAACAGCCAAGTGTAGGTGTAAATTCTTTCTGAAAGGTATGATAAAGATGAGTTGTTATTAGGATCTATAAAAGTATTTGTGATTTTGAGGTGTGTGTGTGTGTGTGTGTGTGTGTGTGTGTGAGAGAGAGAGAGAGAGAGAGAGAGAGAGAGAGAGAGAGAGAGAGAGA